>NW_021025091.1:521897-553959 GCF_004153795.1 Camellia sinensis
CCTCCTTTTCAGTCCTTGGTGGTGGCATTTCTAGGATGGCCTTGATTTTGGAAGGATCTATCTCGATGCCCTTCTGTGTGATCAAGAACCCCAACATTTTCCCTGCTGTTATGCCAAAAGTACATTTTTGTGGATTCAACCTCAATCTGTACTCTTTGATCCGTTAAAAGAATTTCTTCAAGGAGGTGTAGTGGCCTTCTCTTTCCTTGGACTTGACAATCATGTCGTCCACATACACCTCAACCTCTTTATGGGTCATGTCAGGCAGAATTATGGTTGCAGCCCTTTGATAGGTAGCCCCGACATCACCCTGTAGTAGTAGGTTCCCCACGGCATAGTGAAGGCGGTTTTCTCTCTATCTTTGGGTGCCATCAGAATCTGGTTATACCCGAAAAATCCATCCATGAAGGAGAGCAACGCATGGCATGCAATGAAGTCCACCAGTTCATCGATGTGCGGGAAAGGAAAGTCGTCTTTCGGACCGGCCCTATTCAGATCTCTAAATCCACACACACCCGAATTCTGCCATCGTTCTTTCGCATTGGAACAATGTTGGTCAACCAGGTCAAATATTCAGATACCAGCAAGAACCCTATGTCTATCTGCTTGGTGACCTCCTCCTTAATCTTCAAAGCCCAATCCGGGCGTATTCTCCGCAACTTCTGCTTGATGGGTCAGGTCTCGGGGTCAAGAGTGATCCGATGCTGTACAATCTCAAGATCGATTCCAGGCATGGGACCATGCGAAAACATCTTTGAAATCTTTTAATAAAGCGACTAAGCGCTCGCGTTCCTCCGAAGACAACGTGGACCCGATCTGGACCAGATGTGGATCCTTCTCAATATCCACATTAATTGAAATGATTTCATCAACGAGGGGTTTTACAAACCTCTCCTCCTCTCAATTAACCAAATGTTTCAAAACCAGAGGAATTTTTTCCTCATCATTTTCATTGAAATTTTGAAAATCATGATCAATGAAATATACAAGTGGCATAGAGAAGTACTCAGAATCTGCAGTGGTATTCTCATTCAAAAGGTCCAACTCATCCAATTCCTCAGTTACAACTGACTCAAAAGAAAAGGAAAAAGACACCTGGACAAAACTTTGGCATCCGAGTTATTAACCCTAGGAATACCAGACTCTGACTTAGAGGAACTAGAATCTGATTCCGACTCCACAGACTCTCTAGAATCATATTCCGGTTCACTACCCGACTCAGAACTGCTGGACAGGAAGCCCTCCTCCAACTGCCAAATGAGGGACGCAGATGCATTAAAGATACCGATAGAAGGGTTCGCACCCGGTTGGTCTTCAATTATGGAAACGGTTAGGTCATCCCCTAAGCTCTCTACTCTGAGTTGATCTGAGGATCCGAAAGGAGACATGTCAGTGTTGCTCTTGCCTCAAGTTCACTACTGTTGAAATCACTTTCTGTGCTCTTCGCAACCTCAGCAGTTAGTTTAGTCTGTTCCTTTATGTCACTCTCTTACAGCTGCAAGTGAAAGAAGATCTCAAAGCTGGGAACTCGCTGCTTCTCAGAGTTGAACCAGGGTTTAGGGAAACCATAGAATGGGAAGTCTTCGTCCTCCTGAACAAAATAGCCATTCAGGGTCCCCCAGATAAGTCGATGCACAAGTTCGTACTGCTTCCCAGTCTGTTTAGCTCTGGCTCTTCCGGTCATTTCTTTCTCTTTCCTCACCCAGTCCTCTTTGGTAGGCGTATAGCCAAGACCAAAGGCATATGGTTTATGTGGCACATCGACCAATGCAGTAACGCCCTTCTGGCCACTTTTTCCTAATCCCATTCAGGGCATGTGTTGTAGCTTGTTCATGAGATATACAGATTGGGCGCTGACATATAGGCTCTCATCAACAGCCAAGATATTCTCCACTACCTGGGCCTCAACCAAGGTAAACCCCAAAATGAAGACATCCTCTTCGCCATGCACAATCTCCAGTACATGCGTAGTGACCTCTGGCAGAGGATGTATAGATGAATTCCCGAAAACTATGGCCACCCCTTTCCCGTGGAGGTACTTCAGCATTTGGTGGAGGGTGGAAGAGACAACTCTTACTTGATGTAACCAGGGTCACCCAAGCAATAAGTTGAAAGTGACCGGAACATCCAGGACATGAAATTCAATATCCTGTTGCGCGGGTCCAATCGGCACTTTGATTTGCACTGTTCCTATCACCTCTCTGCTTGTATTATCATACGCCGGATCACCTGGGCTGTAGGCACAAAATCAGCCGGTTTCAGGCCAATAACATAAGCCGTGCAGCACGGACAGACATTAATTGCTAACCCGGTGTCGACTAGGACAACTGGCACCCACTTTTCTCGGCACTCTACGGATATGTATAGAGGCTTGTTGTGTGCAAAGCCTTCTGGCAGTAAGTCCTTATCGGAAAAGGTCAAAGTTGGCGCAGTGCCTCCTAGGAAGACTAATCCCACCAGCTGTTCCGAGGTGGTGTTGATGGACAACTTTGCTTTATCCATCGCTGACAGTACAGTTTGCCTGTGCATGCACGAAGCCATAAGCAACCCCCAGATAGATATGTCTGCTTGAATCTTCTTCAATTGTTTCAACACAACCTCCTCCTCTAACAGTTTTTCCTTTTGTTTCTCTACCTCTTTGTCCTTCCTAGATGCATCGGGTTGGTCGAGATGTGGGGTTTGAAATATCAGCCACTTCGTGCCATGTGGTCAACTTCTTCTTCATACCAAGTATTGCCAGGAAGGCCTTCACCCCAATCCTTATCGGTGTGGGCAAGATGCAAATCATCATCTTCCCATCACATATTTTTAGCAACCGACAAGCAATTGTCCAGTTCCGGTCCAAGTGTTTCCTCAGCAGTAACATTCCCCACGGGGTGTTGAGCTATTCTAACTTTCTGATCACTTTCACTCATCTCCTACCCAAACCGCTCCAACGCGGCTTCTTGTTCTGTGTGAACAATGCTAAAAATGCCCAATTCATGAGCCAATTGTTCTTTACCAGTGCTTTCTGATAGTTTACCCTTCATATCGGCTGTTTCGGCCATTGCTGCAGTTTCCACTTTCTGTTGTTCCAACTTCGATTGAACTCCCTCATCTACATTGGGCTCATCACTTAGCCACCCTGAATTATCGGTTGACCCATTCAGATCGAACCAGTTAATGTGCATGTCTCCTTGATCCTACTCATCAAAGAATTGCAAATTATTCATATCCTCCTCCAAGTCAGCTAGATCATCTAATCCCTGGCTTGGTCCATCTTCTTAGACTACACTGACCTCCATCCCAATTGACAGTATGATTTCCAGCTTTGCTTGATTGATTAGCACAACATAACAGCTCGGGTTGTACACCCCATCAGATAAGTCCTCAAAGCCCTTGGGCAATGGATTAATGTTCTCCACCAAGGTTGACCTCCCTTCATCTTCCATTATCACCACCGCAGGTTTAGGCTGAGGTTTGGACGTATTTACCATGTACAAATCCGTGCTTTCAGGGACAAATAATGCCAGTGTGGACTCGCGCCTTTTTCGCGCCCCCCTTTCAGAAAGGTTTTAAATGAAAAAGCCTCACAGTTCGAACTCATGCGGTTCTGAATCTAGTCTCACAAGTGCAATGTGAAATCGATAAACATCAAAGAGTCCAAATCCGACAAATCGTTTTGGTAAATCGATTTTAAATCAAATAATGCCAAAATTGGACTGCTTTGCAGATACAGAGTCGCCACCTAAATATTTTATTTTAGAGAAATTTAGGAAACCCTGACTCGTGCCAAAGGTCATATGTCCGTCATCACCAAAGTTGTCTCAGCTCGGGAACTTAGATACGAGAGGGGAAGGTCCTGAAATGAGCACCCCCGCTCGCCCAATCAAAGATTGGCCTCTACTAATCACGATATGAGTTTTTATTAACATTATGTGTTCTTATTCCGGTTATTAAACTAGCATTACTATGTGATGCGCACAAGCAAGTATAGACTAGTTTGCTCAAATTAGAACAATTCAACTCATGTTTGTTTGCAAAAATGGTTTGAATTTGCCACCTCAAGTGGGCTTAAAGATGCAGATTTGCCACCAAACATAGTGGGCTTAAAACATGATTTGCCACTCAACCAAGTGGGCTTAAAACTTACATTTGTTGAATGGTTCCAATTCAAACAACAAGCCTTCATTCATAGGCATTCATGTAGTTTAGCATTTAAGCACATAGCCTCATGGCAAGCATGCTAAATATGGCAGCATTCACACTTATGCAAGTATGCTAAAGCATAAAAGCTTACTGAGTACTCCGAACCAAAACAGAAGCTAATTAGAAAGATGCATGATCCTAACTATACAAGATGCCTAATGCAACACTTGCAATAATGCAATTAATAGGCTCGCCTACTAACATGGCATATGAAGCAATTTGAATTTCATGCGATTAAACACATATTCAAAGAAGCTATTGAAATTGTAATGCAATTTGAATGATGCGCCGAGCGTTGGTGTATGCAAGACAAGATGAATGGATGCAAGCATGCGATATGCTATTTGAAATATGTCCCTAATCTAACCATTTAAAGAGATTAAATAGAAGGAAGAAAGACGCGGGGTTGGAAAACATACACACACGCATGCACACTTATTACAACATTATGCCCTCACGAAGGAGGGTCTGAATGAATAAGCTAAGCTAATCTAAGGTAAGCTAATTAAACTAATTAGACTAATTATTACAAATCAAATGAATAACTAGCAAACTGATTACTAATTATTACAACACTTTAATCAACTAGTACACTAATTAATTAAAACAAAGGCACACTAACTAATCATGCAAGGCACTAAACTATGCTGCCACTGCTCTGCCTCAGGAAGTGGAAGATGCATGCACTCGGTTTTCGCCCCAAGAAGTCCTCCGTTTTGCTCTTGAAAGACTCTGTTTGCAAGGTTGAGCATACTCCAGAACCCTTCTGCTCCACCTTACCAAATCTTTGCTGAGGGTTACACCAGTGGCCTGCCAGCCATGGATGGTTGCTGCCAGCCATCTGCCAGCCAAAGAGGTGCACTGCTGGCCAGAAATGAACCCTTGCCAGCCATTGATGAGGCACTGTCAGCCGTCGATGCTTTGGGTCACCATATTACAACAGAGCACAACCAGAGCAAAGTGAAGGTTTTTCCAAAGGTTTGTTTGTACTGTACCCCTCCTTATCATCTCAAAATCTCAAATGAGTGACACACTTGGATCCAAAACCACCAATCAAGCAATTTCATTGCATGATGGCCAAAGATCCAAGTTGTACAATTTCGATAAATGCACAAATAAGACTCAAAGGACCACCACCCTATCATGCATGATCAAGGGCAATGGAGACTAAGGAAAATGGCACATTTCATCACTATAGAGTATGAAATGTCCCATTTTCCTTGTGTTCAAACTAACGTCCAGTTTGAACACATGCAATGCAACACAAAGACAAGCTTACCTTGTCACTTTTACATTTTAATTTTTTTTACACATTTTAATTACCAAATCATTCTTTAATCCATTAAGTCCATTGGTGAGTGCCATCTACTGGAAAGAGGGCTCAAACCACAAGTTGCTTTGGGCATGAAAAAGACATTACAATGTTGGTAATGAACCCCCTAAGGGATTAAACCATTAGGTGTAACACCTCTATTTCACACTTAGGAAAACAAGTGGTTTGAAACCACTTTCAAAGCAAATCAAAAGTGAAGAATTGAGGGGGGATTGCAGAGATGATTAAATGCTGGAAATGAATGATAAAAGCACTAAAACATGCAACCAACTTACACCAATGAGAGTTAAAGCCTTAAAACACTACTCTAGTGAAGGAATTAACACTACAACCATGCCATACAAGGCTCAAATGAAACAAACAACCAAAAACAGAGGCAAAACAACCCTAAATATGGTCTAAAACATGCTGGACTCAAGACATAAAAAGCCAAAACATTAAGCTAATGTATGGGGTTGCACTACAACTATGCAAAACAAGACTCAAACAAACTAACCAACCCAAAATAGAGCTAAAAAGGTTATTTCAGAGGCTAAGACATGCTGGACTTGAGCTAGGTAGGCTAAAAAAACATGCTAACATGTGAACCTAACTAGGCATGCAAGCAAGACATATGGAGGGAAGGCTAACCCCTCCAATTTTGGACTTCAAAATAATTTTTTTACCACTAAAAACCTCTGAAATTCAGTGGTTAAAAGGCCCAAAAAAGTTGATTTTAAAGTGATGAATAAAGGTACAAAAACTTAGCAAACTAACAAGCAAGAAGAATAAAACACCCCTTAACGAAAAAATGTTTCAAACCACCATTTTCAGGTCATAAAAATAGAGGTTTTTTTAGTTCAAAATCAGCCTCAAAACAATTTAAAAAGAAGAGAAAATAAGTATGCTAAACAAGTGAACAGAGCAAGTAAACTATCTCTTGAAGCAAAGCGCAATTCTAGGCACAAATCCAAGCTAAAACCACTTGCTAGAGCTCAAATCAAGTCTCAAGGAACCTCAGTTCAAAGAGAAGTAACTTTGATCGAGGTAGTGCATGTAAAAGTGTAGAGAAAACAAGCTTCAAGGCACAAAATTGTAAGAAAGAGAGAGAAATCTAGAGAGAGAGAGAGAGAGAGAATTTGTTGTCTGCAAATTTTCTAACCCCCACACATGAGAGAGAGAGATCCTATATATAGAAAATACAAAATCCCCTCACAAACATCCAGCCATACACGTGTTGGAAGATGCATGAACCTGTGCAAACAGCTGGCACAAAATACCACAAAATATCTGCTAGAAACACTGATGACGGGCCGACCATCAGTGATGGCCGGCAAGGCTTCATTGATGGCCGACAAGGCACATCAATGGCCAACAGGCCAAAAGGCATGGCCGGCAGCCTTGAAGGATGGCCGGCAGGCCATCAACAACTTCATCCTGTGAAGACCTAAGCATGGTCCAAAGATGAGACAAAATGGATGCAGGGTTTGGAAAACTCAAACCTGTGGCATTCTGCCTCGGACTTCGAGCATTCGGTGAGCAATAAGACTCACCATCAGATGTACCTACAAGAACATCCAAGTCTTAAAGGGCCGTAAAAAATGGGGTGTCTACACTACCCCTTTGTGGTCTGCCAGAAATCCCGTTACTGCTCTCCCTTTGATTGACTTGCGGGTGACATACTTGAGGTCAAACTTGGAGAAAAGAAGCAACCAATGAGCTAGCCTACCCGTAAGCGTTGGTTTCTCAAAGAGATAGTTGATGGGATCTAATCTTGAAACCAGAATTACAAAGTGCGCTAACAGGTAGTGTCTCAACTTCCTAGTGGAGTGTAGCGAGTAAGCCTTCTTTAGAGGAGTGTAGCGAGTCTCGTAATCCAACATTTTTTTGTTTAAGTAATAAATGGCCTTTTCCACCTTAGCTTCTGATTCTTGTGCTAACATGCACCCCATGGTCGACTTTGTCACCGATAGATACATGATCAGTGGCTTCCTTGGCTCTGGCGGCGACAATATAGGTGGATTCTGAAGTTATTACTTGACCTGTTCGAAGGTGAATTGATATCGATCATCCCATCGGAACTTCTTTCTCTTTTTCAAGAGACCAAATAGCGGTTCACAAGTCAAGGTTAATTTTGAAATAAACCGTTTTATGAATTGCATTTTCCCCAGAAAGCCACGCACCTCCTTTTCAATCCTTGGTGGTGGCATTTGTAAGATGGCCTTTATCTTGGATGGATCTACTTCAATTTCCCTCTGCATAATCAGAAAAACAAGCATTTTCCCTGCAGTCACCCTAAAAGTGCATTTTTGCAGGTTCAACCTTAGTTTGTACTCCCGAATCCGTTCAAAGAATTTTTCCAGAGTGATGTAGTGGCCTTCTTACTGTTTGGATTTTACAATCATGTCATCCACATACAGCTCGACTTCCTTATGGATCATGTCGTGCAGGATCGCGGTTGTAGCCCTCTGATATGTAGTCCCGGTGTTCTTCAACCCGAATGGCATAACCTTGTAGCAATAGGTACCCTATGACGTGTTCTCTTTATCCTTGGGTACCATCAAGATCTGGTTGTACCTCAAAAACCCATCCATGAATGATAACAACGCGTGGCCGGCGGTGAAGTTTACCAACTCATCAATATGCAGCAATGGAAAGTCATCCTTAGGACTAGCCTTATTCAAATCCCTGAAGTCGACACAAACCCTGATTCTGCCATCCTTCTTCGGAACCAGAACAATGTTGGCCAAAAAAGTCAGATATTTAGATACTATCAAGAATCCTGCATTAATCTGCTTGGTGACTTCCTCTTTGATTTTCAGCACCCAATCTGGACGAATCCTGCAAAGTTTCTGCTTGACTGGTCGGGCCTTAGGGTCAAGAGGGATTCGGTACTGTGCAATCTTAGGATCGATTCAAAGAATGTTTTCATAGGACCACACGAAAACATCTTTGAAATATTTTAATAAAGCGATTAAACGCTCACGTTCCTCCAAAGACAACGCAGACCTGATCTAGACTAAGCGCAGATTTTTCTCAGTACCCACGTTAATTGCAATGATCTCATTTGTGCAAGGCTTAGCACGCCTCTCCTCCTCTTGGTCAATCAAGTTTTTCAAAGGCCGAGGAATTTCTTTCTCTTCGTTTTTATTAAAATTTTGAAAATCTTGGTCAATATAATAAATTAATGGCACAGAGAAGTAGAAAGAATCTACAACATTCTCATTCAGAAGTTCTAGCTCCTTGGTTGCAACAGACTCAAAAGAAATTGCAAAAGAGGACCTAGAAAGGACTTTGGTAGCCAGGTTACCACCCCTAGAAGTGTTAGACTTCGACTCAATAGACTAAGTGGAATTAGACTCAAGCTCATCATCCGATTTAGACCTGGTGATAAAGCCTTTCTCCAACTACCAAGTGAGGCGTGGCGCCCTTGACGCATCCAGAATGCAATTGGTGGAGTCCACAACCAGTTCTTCTCCAATCGTAGAAATAGTAAAGGTATCCCCCAAATTCTCCGTACCAGTCTCAAGATCTATCAAGAGATCAACCAATGCTGCCCCTACTCTAACCTCACTGCTATATGAATTGTCATCAATACTCTAGCCGACGTTGACACTTAGATCTCCCCCTTCTTCATCATTGTCTTGAAGCTAGTGGTCAAAGAAGATTTTGAATCTAGGGAAACGCTTCTTCGTCAAGGAATCCACCCCAAGCTCAGGAAAGCCACCGAAGGAGAAATCTTCTCCTTCTTTGATAAAGCACCGATTCAACGTTCCCCAGATGGGCCTATGAACCAACTCATAGTACTTCTCGACTCTCTTGCCCTTGGCCCATTCTCTTATTTCTTTTCCTTTCCTTCTCCAGTCTTCTTTGGTGGGTACATAGCCCACCATAAATGCATGTGGATTGTGTGACACATTAGTTAGCACCACAACACCTTTTCTATTGCTTCTTCCAAGCCCCATCCTGGGAATATGCCACAATTTGTTCTTGAAATAATTAACTGAGCACTAACATACAAGCCTTTGTCCTCGACTAAGATCGTTTGAATCACCTGAGCTTCTGCTAGAGTGAAACTTGAAAGAAACATATCCTCATTACTGTGATTGATTTCCAGCAAAGGTGTAGTTACTTTTTTCGGTGGATGAATAGATGAATTCCCCAAAACGGTAGCAACTCCTCCCTCATGAGGGTATTTAAGCATTTAGTGTAAGGTGGAGAGAACAGCCTTTACGTAATACAACCAGGACCTCCTTAAAAGTAGGTTGAAGGTAGCCGAAACATCAAGCACATAGAATTCAATCTCATGCTTGGAAGGGCCCACTTGAATTTGCACTTTCATCGTCCCTATAGCTTCTCTTCTTGTATTGTCGTGCGCCTGGACCACTTGGGTTGTAGGGACAAAATCTGACGGCTTCAGGCCTACTGCATAGGCGGTGTGAAATGGACATACGTTGATAGTAGAGCTGGTGTCCATTAGAACCTCTGGAACCCATTTTCCTCTACACTCAATAGATATGTACAATGGCTTGTTGTGAGCCGATCCTTCTGATGGCAGCTCCTTATCAGAGAAGTTAAACATAGGCTTGGTGCTACTTGGGAAGATCAAGCCGACGAGCTGCTCCTGTGCTGTATCGATGGATAACTTGGCCTTATCCATCGCTGACAAAACCGCTTGCCGATGTACTCGTGAAGCCATGAGAAGGCCCCAAATGGAAATGTCAGCATAGATCTTTTTTTAATTGTTTCAGAACCAACTCTTCCTCCAGCTTCTTCTCCTTCTCCTTCTCAATCTCCTTCTCCTTTCCCGAAGGTTCTGCTTGATCCAAATGTGGAGGTTTAAAGTATCGTCCACTTCTGGTCAGACAGTCTATCTCTTCTGTGTACTAGGCATTATTCGGGATGTGATCTTCCCAGTCTTTGTCTGTGTGTGTAAGATACAAATCGTTGTCTTCCCACCATTCACCTTCAGTAGCCAATAGACAGCTGTCCAACTCAACTTGAATCACCTCTACAGGAAAATTATTCCCCTCATGAAGATAAGGTGTTACGGTCTTTCGACTATCTTCAATCCTCTCCTTTTCAAACTGCCCTAGCACGACTTCCCGTTTAGAGTCTGCAATTTCATCAACACATAATTCTTGGGTTTGTTTTTTTGTACTACTGCTCTCAGGCACTTTTCCTTTCTCCTTAGCTTTCTCAGCTTCCACAGCTTTCTTTTTCTTGGTTTTAACTCCTGTTTCCTCTTCTTTGTCAGACTTATCACTCAGCTATCCCCGATTATCAGCCAACAGGCTCAGATCAAACCAACCAATCTGCACGTTGCCCTAGTCGTGGTGCTGTTCCTCGAAGAATTGGAGCTTATCCAAATTTTTCTCAAGATCTGCTAGATCATCCAGCCCTTGGCTTGGGTCGTCTTCCCTGACCACATTAACGTCAACTAAGCTCGGCAGTACTACCTTAAGCTTAGGTCGAGCAACATGAATGATGTATTGGCCCGGGTTGTATTCCTCCTCATATAATTCTCTGGGAATTTCCAGTGACAGACTGACACTTCCTTCCAAGGTCAAAACCTTATCTTCTTTGGACGTTGTCACCACATGTTTATGAGGATCATATTGTGGATCAGATATATTCATCATGCACAAGTTCGTGCCATCAGGGATGAACAACACCAACTTTGGTAGATGGGAGAAGGTGATAGTAACCTAGTCGTGACCTCGGCTTGACAGGTCGTGTTGTCCTGGAGTGAGTCGACTGACTACTAAAGTCGAATCAGCAATTCCTCCAAATCTGATTTTGGATATTGAGCCATTCTAGGAGTAGGTGACTATGCTTAAGGTGAACTGATTATATATAAGCTGAGGGGTGATTGCTAAAATAACTTAATTGGTGAACCCTGCTTGACCTTTCTTCGCCTTGCAACTAGTGACAATGAGGCAAACACTGGCTGACCCTGAACAAGATCTTGGACCTTACAAAGTCTTCCGACATGGGTCCAGAGTACTTGGGGGATATCAGAACTTTCTAAAGCTATAGTTTTAGACTCCGTAGCAAAAGAAAATAAAGAAAAGAAAAAACAAAAATAAAAAATCGAACAGCGCCTTAACTACAAATTCATCAGAACAGATATGATCATAGCTGTAGGATTGTACTCCCAACTAAATTCTACCCCACAAACTGATATCAACTGTACCACTGATGTGAAGCACCCATGTACAGTTTCATTGTAGAGCACATACCAGGTAAAGAGAGCAAAAACACCCTTATGAGGGGGTAGGGTTACGTTGTCCTAGTTTTGGCATGATCTAGGGTTTCACTACTTCAAGCAAGTAGTTTCACAAAATCCTGCATACGGGTGAGCATCATGTCCTATGTTGGAATAGTCACTAGAGCTTCACTATAAGCACTAGGTTGATTAGTCAGAGGGTACCTTGGCAAGATTACCTAATATACCTCTCACACCTAACACCGAGAAGTGAAAGGAGGATCAAGCGGTACGGTGATAATCCAGATCCAAGGTTTGTTTTTCCAACATGGCAAAGCCCACGACTGGCTAGCCTTTTGGCAAGGTTTTTAGGCAAGCCTCTGGCAAGCTGTTCAGGAATAGCAGATGGAAAACACAATGACTTAGAGCACTACTCTTCTCTGAGTGGTCAGGCTAGCAAAAATAAGGTTTTGGTTCAAAGGGGGTGCAAAGTTTAGGTTTTAAAGCTTGAAACTGAAGCCTTTTGCTAAAGAAATAGAACGATTGCACAACGTAACATTTCATCATCAAGTGTTCAGAGTGAGGCGCCCAAGTCTTAAGGGTGGTCAAAATGGGGTGTCTACAAGGGTGTGCCAATGTATTCCATTCCATACTCGTATTGACGATTCATGGGTTTACTAAGGGTCAAGTCATGCCTTTCTATGCTCGTATCGACGAGTCATGGAGATATTAAGTGCCAAGTGGTGCCATCCTGAGCTCGTATCAACAAGTCATGGGGTTTTATAAATGCCATTGCACACTCGCATCGACAAGATGTGGGGTTTACTAGGTGCCAAGCAGTGCCTTTCCACGAGTTAAGAAGGATCATAACGTTACAAAATATGTGCTATGACAGGACATGCAACATGTACTACGACATCCATTGATTTAATCATTTATCAAGTACGTACCACGGCAGGACATGCAATACTTATGGAAATATGTAATACGACATGCCAAGATTTAGGAGATTTATCATTTACCAAATATGTACTATGACATAAGAATACCTAATATCAAGTATGTACTATGACATCAATTTCCAAATATGTGCTATGGCATTCCAATATGTACTATAACATGAGATATGTGCTATGAATTTTCAAATATGTGCTACAACAAGAGATGACATGACTAGATATGTTCTATGACATAAAAAGGTAAACAACTAGATGTATTCTACAACACATAAGGTTATATGTTCTGCAACATATTGACAACCAAATATGTTTTATGACATACAAGGTTAACAACCAAATGTATTTTATGACACACAAGGTTATATATTCTACGATATACTGACAACCAAATACGTTCTACAACATACAAATTTAACACCAATAAGGACCAGACACGTTCTACGACGCACAACCAATATATTTTACGACATACAAGGTTAACAACCTAATGTATTCTACGACACACAAAGTTAATAGCTAGATATGTTCATCAACATATTTAACATATTAACAACCAAATCTGTTCTACAACATACAAGGTCAACAAGCTTTTGTTCCACGACAAAATTATTGGATTAACTATGATGCAAATAGTTATGAAAGCAATTACCGTACACATGCTACGATGTGAGAGAATTATAATCAAACAAAGAGTAAATGCAATCAAATGTGACAATAATGGCATGAGTTCTATGAGCTCAGAGATTCTTTCCAATCTTCTCAACCTTTGGGACAAAAATCGCTCTTCCATAAATACAACCGATTTTAATGGAATGACCTTGGTTTGTTAAGATTTCATCTTTTTGCTCAAACAATCAACAAATTTTCTAACTTTTGTAAAACTTGAGATGATCGGATGCCCCTAGCTAAAAACATTGAAGTTGTCGAATGCTATAGATGATCAGCACCATTTCATAAAAAATCTACCAATATGACAAGTCTCAAAGTGCATCAATCTGATTATGAGCCATAATTGACCAAGAAAGGAAGTACAACTTGACAATAGAAGAATAACGACCTAACACTCTAGACAAGACTTGACACACTTGCTAAAGTAAAAATACAGGAATTCGGAGCTCTGAACTACCATATAGAAGCTTTAATTTCTTACATCGAGCATCCATATGAAGAAACACCAAACATTGATAATTCTGAATCGGTGTTAAGTGGCAACAATGTTATCCGAGGTGACCAAGCATATCGAGGGTGATAAGGAGGAATTTCGCAAGACCAAGCCTTAATATTGTTCATTATGGAGAGATCTCATATTTCACTAGTTCATTTCCCTTTTCAAGTGTATATCCCAATCTCATTTTTTCCTCTCACACCTCTCTATTCTTTTATCTCTTTTTTCTTTTTCCCACCCCTCTTATGTCTTCAATTTTCTTCCTTTGAATATGACTCATGGTTAAGCTGCAGTGACTATTTTGGATTGATCAATGAATTCACTTGGTCATGCATAAAAGAGATCTTAGTATTGCCCCCCCTGTTAAGGCTGATGAAATCAATCAACAATTTTTCTTAGTAGTCCAAAGGCAGTTCATTGAGCCTTTTCGATCTTTATTCAGATTTCTTCCTTGGGTAGAATTATCATACGGCTCAAGGAACTTTTGATGACAATACAGATAGTCATGAGCTTTCCAGCAAGTGCACCAAATGATAGAACAAAGACTCAACATGAAGAAACAAAAGAAGAGAATATAACACAAAAGACAAAAGACCTAACTCGACACTCAACTCAATCGTGCCCCTAGAAGAAGATAGAAGGCAACAGACAAGAGACTTGACCCAAAACTTGACTCAATCATGCCCATAGTCTATGATGTTTTACAATTCTTTTTTTTTTTTCTTTCTCTTTCAAGCTTTCAGAATTTTTCCCTCATGAGAATTAGTCAGACATGCTTTCAATGCTTTGACATTGCAAGAATAAAGTTAGGCATTGAAAATTTCTCCAATTTCAATATTGAATGTTCTTTACTTTGTCACAACAGAGTACTAATCGTACAAACTAGCCTTCCTTATTAAAGAGTGCCAAACATATTCTTTACAATGATCACCATTAAACAATCCTCAAATCGAGCCAGACAACATGAGTCTACAATTTGTGAGAATAAGCCCAGAGGATCAAGATAGAATAAATCAACATCGGAGTGAACCAATCAATCAAACGAAAAGGGCCGAACTTCAGGATGAAGTTGCCTAAGTATCCCAAAGATGGGAATTAGGCCTTACATAGTTCCGGTTAAGGTTCACTCAAGTGTTAACTCTCACCTTTTTGCCCTCTAACTTTTGCCAAGGTTGCCTTTTTCAGGTTTTCAACCTTATGAGCCCTCATTTTTTAGTTGTTTCATTTTGAATGCTCTAACTTTTGCCTAGGTCACCTTTTTCTGATTTTTAGCCTAGCAAATATCTCAAGATTAGTGATATTTAAGCTTATCTGAGTTGATTCGTTACAAGAACTTAGGTCCATTCCGGGCCTTATAAATATTTTTTCTTCTACTTATCTAAAGAGTTTTGAAGTCACCCAACTCAGGTCTCTTTGATGCGAAATTGCTCCTAGTATCATGAATGGGGTTTAGACGACACCAAATTTTATTCTTACAAATTCTTTAGGTGACTTTCTCATTGAATCCTTGAATGATTTTCCTTTAGTTTTCTCTTAATACAATAGAATGCTCTGAACTCCTTTCATTGAAAAGGTTTGATTCCTTGAATTGGTTTATGTCATCTAATTGTAAGTTATTGATGATGATATCTTGATTGCAACAGATCAATAGGTTTGCCGCTTGTGTTGATACTTCTTTTATTTTGGGCTTCAAATCAGGTCGAGTTCTTCTTAATTTCATGCTTAATTGATTTGGCATCGAGGTTGAATGGGTTCTTGTGTTGTATATTTTTGGAATCAACTCCAAGTTCTTCTTCATATGATCATGTAAAAACATTTTTGAACTCTTTTGACAAAGCGACTAGTTATTTTGTGGTCCCCTAAAGATCGCACAAAACAGTCTTTAACTGAGCCAGGACCATTCTCAATACCCAAGTTTATAGTTTGAATCTCATTCATTACAAATTTGACATGTCTTTCTTTTTTTCCATTCAGTTAAATTCCTTAAGCCTTGATTTTTTTTTCATTTTTTTATTTTATTTTATTTTTTGGATCACACCATTTGACCATGGGCACAACTAAGCAAGTAGAAAAACAACTCGTATTATTAAGGACAAAGACTCCAGATACATTAGATTCAAATAAAAAGGGAAAGGAACGAAATGGACTCAACTATGACATGTAACAAGCTCACTAGCTAACTCAACCAGCTAAACTCATTATCAGATATGACACACTTTGATCAAACATTCAATCATTGTACTGATCATTCATGACATCCACAACATGTTTGTAGTACTTAACAGGGGCTTCTTCCCCAATATCTATGTTACATCAACATTTCTCATGTTGAAGTGGCCCAAGCTAGAATCTATCCTAGTTGCCAAGTCAATGTGTGTCATATCACCAGTTCAATCAATATTCTCTTCCTCAGCCATTACTTCTACTTCGGTTGAACTCTCAATTCTGATAGCATTTTTTGCTGCTACTACGTGAACCTTTTCTTCTTTGGTTTTACCAGTCCATCCAATGTTGTTAATCGGTAAGATAAAGTGTTTTCCCAAAAATATGAGAACTTCTTCAATTCCAAATGATCCAAGGTTAACAAACTCCGAGATAGGTACTAGGGGTTTTGGTTTGGTGGCTGACATAATGTATAGGCTAGGATCAAAGTTGGTAAGAGGTGAGGTTTGGATGGAACTAATGTCATCGTGATCGAGTAAGGGGTTATTTGGGTTTTCAGGTGGAGCAATGACTTTACTGTCAATGAGGTCTTGGATCTCATGATGAAGACGGGTATAACGGTCGGTGTAATGGCCAGGTTGCTAGTGAAAGTCACAGTATTAGGTAGTGTCATGGCTAACTGGGAGAGGGTCAAGAAGATATTTAGGTTGTAGGGGTTGAAGATGTCCTTTGTTCATCAAAATTTGAAAGGCTTTGAACGGGGTCATATGCAAGGGATGGAAGGTTTGATTTTTTAAACGACCAAGGTTTGTTCTTAAGGTATTGACAAAAGGGTTATACTTAGCTCCTAAGGTATTCACTTCTGCTGATTTGGGATTGTCATGAGGATTGACACTAAAAGTGGTGAATGGTTTTCAGGATGAGCTTGATTTCCCTTTGTCGAGCAAACATTGACTTATCTCATCTTCAATTTGGTTACCCATGTGAAATAGATTTTTAAAGTTGGAGAGAGGTATGGGCAGCATATACTTGAGCAAATGTGGTTGTAAATTTCTAACCACTGTTCAGACTTGGTCTCTTTCACTAGGACGATTGGTTATCCTAGCAGTTTTAGCCATCCACCTTATCACAAAGTCACTGAAGCTCTTCTCTAGCTCTTGTCTAGTCATCTCTAATTCTTGCATTGTCACTTCCAATTGAATGTTGTAGGAATATTGGGTGATATACCCCTCAACCAGTTCTTCTCATTTTCACTTGACTTCATCTTCTAATTTAGCATACTAATTAGCAGTAGCCTCAGTTAAGGTCCGACCAAACAATGAAATAATCTGAGTTTGGGTGAGCCCCCTTGGCCTTAGGATATCAAGAAATAGTCGAACATGAACCATAGGATCCCCTGTTCCATCGAAGGTGTCAATGTGTGGCATTTTGAATTTTTCAAGAAGATGGACTACAACATTATCATTAATGTCATAAATACAATCGTGCTTCTAGGTCTTCTTGATCACTTTCTCTAATTTGGCAATTTTGTCATTAATCAAATGACATTCTAGGACATCAAGCTTAACACAATCTTTCTTGGGGTGGCTAAGTAAAGGCAATCTAGCTAGCAGTTCGTCCACATAACCATTATGAGGTGGGTCTTCATCCCGTGGCTGGGACTGTGGTGGAGGTGGAAGTGGAGCTGCGGGCAAACCCTTGAGCTTGCAATTGGTTGACTATATTGGTAATGTTCTCAAGAGGCCTTTGAAGTGCAACAATCAATTGTATCATTTCTAGATTTTGGGCATTGGACTTGGCAGATCTGGACTTGGAAATTGAGATGGACCAAAATTTCTAAACTGAACCAATTAGGCCTTGCACTATGATTGATAGACTTTGGGCTAGATCTTGGACTTGGGCAAACCCAACTTGGCCAAAAAAAAAAATATTCTCGATGAATTGGCTGCTGAATTCCTAACAAATGAAAGGCTTCCATCAAATGGTTGTCATGTGGAACAAAGTGATATGCAGGATCATCCAATTAGGTAATAGTTTCCCAATCACGGAAGTTTGAGGAATTTTTTAAATTTTTACTAGAGTGATTAATCAAACAATTACCTTTCCATGGTTTATGGCCTATCAAAGAAGAATGCCCTGTTTTCATTTTAAAAGCATATGATCAAGTTATAGCTTCTATTTTTTTCAAAATAAAATTCTTCTTCTCTTTTTTTTTTTTTTTTTTTTTTTTCCTTCCATTCAAATTTCAAAGCTTTTATTTCCCTAATTTTTTTTTTCCCCAAAAGTTTTGAGGAGTTCATATTTTGTTATATGGAATCAATCAAACAATCATCCTTTACCCAAATATCTTATAGAGGAACTAGAATTTTATTCAAAATGGAAGACTTAATCACCACTTCCTTGTCTAACATTTTCCCATAAAATTAGGGTTCTTCCAAAGTTAGTAGCCCAAAGATTCTTACTTGATGAAAAGAATTTTCCATAATTTCTGAACTCTACTCAAATTTTATTCTGAAATTTTTTTCAAGGAATTTTAGATTTTATTTCAAGAAATCAATCAAACAATTATCTTCTAGTCAAATGCCTTCTAAGGAATTTCAAAATTTCATGTGAAAATGAAAGATTTGGTCATCACCTCATTGTCTAACACTTTTCCATAAAATCAAAATTTTCTCTAACTTAAAATTTTTCATCTAATAAAAAACTTTCCATAATTTCCAAAATTCTACTCGAATTTTTTTTTCTTCAAAATTCTTTCCTCCCAAGGAGCGCTAGATTTATTCCAAGTATCTAATTGAACAATCATCCTTTAATGCAATATCGTTTAGGGGAATTGGAATTTTATTTCAAAATGGAAGACTTGGTCATCACATCCCTATCTACCATTTTTTTCATAAAATTTGAAATTCCCCTTGAAGTCAATAACTTAAAGATTCTCACTCAATCAAACATCTTCCATAATTTCCAAGACTCTACTTAAGTTTGAGAGTTTTTTTTTTTAGAAATTGTCTTTTGATCAATGTTTTCTTGGGTATTTAAATTTTGAAAAAGCAATCATTGTTAAAAGATCACCAACGTAGGAATTCAAATTCAAACTCAAATCATTTAATTTAGAAAACCACCCCCTAATTTTCCACAGAATCATAATCAGAATCAAATTACTCTCCAAATTTTTGTAATTGGATCACTACCCCAAATAAACCAGATTGCCCCAGAATCAAATCACTACCATGTCAGACGTCCCATATTTTTGGAATGGAATCACTGCCTTTCTGATTGTTGATCCCCAGAATCAAATCAAACCATTTCCATTCAAGACAAGATACCACATAAGCATATAATTTGCATTCATGCCTATTTGGGGGTATGGTTAACCTATCCTAATTTTGGAAATAGGATTTAAGATTCACTAAATCATACAAAAAGGTAATAATACAATCCTAGAAAGAAGGGTAGCCTGTCCTAATTTGGAAGGTACTAATGCTCTCTATATGTAAAAGGTAGGTTTGGTCACAAAACGGTACATCAATTATTACTATTAGTATACCTCTCATCCCACAAAGGGAATGATCAAACAGTAGTAATAGCATAATCAGACGCTTGCCTTAATGACATAACATAGCCCATGAATAGTGTCCAAGATATTATGCAACAAGGCAGGTTTCCTTAGTTCTAAAATGATGCAATGCAATTAACAATTAACCACTAATTTCATAAAATAGAAATTTTTGAGTCAAGGTAACTTAAGTCCCTAGCGGAGTCGCCAACTATGGACGCCATGCCTTTTTCGAGTCTAAGGCATTACTTTCCATACCGACTTGCTTTGACCAACAAGGAGTCGCCACTTAATTTTAAAGGGGAATTAAGAAATATTTAACGATGAAAACTAAGTTAAGGCCTAGTACATCATAACCAAAAAATATTTTGGTTTGAGAGCTTAGGTACTAAAGTGGAAGGCCATTTACATGGAAGCACCCACTTTTTCCCAATTCGAAGATTGGCCTCTACTCACTTTCTATTTTATGATTTTAGTGGTTAATTTTTCACATAAATTCATTTTTACACCTAAAACCCTTAACAAACCTAAAAGTACACAATTTGAAGAAAAATGAATACCATTCATTTTAGATTGAAGGAATAAAGCATATTTTCAAAGGAATGATGATTTTTAAATAAAAAGTGGATTTTATCAATCCACAGCCATAAACCCAATCTAAAATAAGCAATACTCACAAAAACATTCAAAACATACAATTTTTTCACATAAAGAGCATAAAAACTTGCATAATTGAAAAACAATGCAAATAGCACATATATCCCAAGAAGATAGAGAGGACTTACCCGGTGGCCCACTTTACATGCAAGACATGAAATAAACATGACCTAATATGCTTCTAAACATAAAAAATCATGAGCCTAGGCCCGGTTTGAGGCTACTAATGATGCTCATGCACAAAATACATAAATACAACTACATGATGATTCAAACCGGCCATGTACGCTGATTATATGATCAAAATAAACCTCAAAATATGTTGTTCTAGTAAGCTAAATAAAACATATGCAAAAGAAAGTAAAAAACTTGAAGAAATTGATGAACTATATGATGTTCATTCCTTGCTACTAACCCTACATGATTACATACTGAAAATAATAGACTAAAAGTGGTGCTAAAAATAAGAGAATAAAAGAGTTTTACCTGCTGGTTTGATTAAACCGAAGACACGTGAAGAAAATAGCGAGAAACACCGAATTCCTTGCTTGCAAGCCTCCCTCAAGCTTGGAATCCGAGTTAGGGTTGAAGAGCTTTAGTCCTTAGATATTTTTAGAGCGCTAGAGTTGCTCTAAGGGGCAAGGAATTTTGTGGCTAAGGTTGGGGGGAGGAAAAGAGGGTGTTTGGCTATCTAAAGTAAAAAAAAAATGCTTCAATTTCTTTACCCCTTCAAAGAGAGGAGGAGAGGCTCTATTTATAGGGCTGACGGAAGGTTTTGGATACCTTCTTGGGTTTCATCGCTTCCCCCCTCTGCCGTTCCCTCCAAAATTTCACAAACATTGAGTTTCCATACTTGGCTCTGTGACACTACAACGTGCACTCGCACAAGCTTCGTGTGCACGTACAAATAATTTGTCAACTCACATCTAACGTACGCACACACGCTTTGTCTTGGAACACTTGCCATGCATGCATGTACAAGTGCGGAGTCCTATGCCCTTGGCTTGCTCGTGACACAATTAAGCCCGAATTGTATTTTGATCGATGTTTTTGATGAAACCGACCACTAATTTTGGAAAATATGATCGGTCAAACAACCATACTTTTTTGGGGGCTTTCAACTAAAAATGGGTCCAGGGGTGAAATGGTTACTTTCTCAAAAAAGTTGATTTTTGGCCAAAATGGGTTTACACAACATTTCCAAACATTCTTAAAACCTTCTAATTATGGAGTAAGTACCATTTCATCATTACAAGGCTTGAAAGCACCCCGAAGTCTTAGGGTCAGTCAAAATAGGGTGTCTACACCAACCCATCATTGGATGGATGAAACTCCTGGTGAGCAGGCGGTCTCAAAAATAACATGGCATACTCTAACTGGGGGAGAGTCTAGCCTTACCACAAGCTCCTTCTTTGGGGTATCGATTCCTTTTTCTTTTGTGCTCCTCGGTATATAATCTCTAAGGTGTTTCGTCCTTTATCAACTTTTTAAGGTGGTTCTTCCGAGCATAACAGTTCTCAATGAGATGCCCGTGATCCTTGTGATAACTGCAATAATTGTCTTTGTTAATGGAAGCATGACCGAGTCTTGATATGGGTTAAGATCTTGAAGATAGGTTCAGCAAACTCTGTACACTGGTGGTTTTTTAATGTTTTTGGGGGCGCAATTTGGTATTACTACTCTCAGTGTCGAGGTCCCCTTCTTGGATCTCTTCTCATCTAGCGCCTCCGGGGTGGTGAGGCATCCTTCCTCGAGAACTTGTCATAAATGGCAAGTAAAACCGCTCTCAATGGCACTGCCAAAATGGCAGAGTTTTTGGTTTGAATAACATCATCTTCAACCTTACAATACTACTCCACCTTCTTTTAGGCAGTTTCCCGATCAGGGCTTGCCTTAGGGCACTTTCTTCCCGGAGTCCCATTTTAAAAGTTGTGATAACCATGGACTCATTACAATCCTCAATTCCATTGTAGCACTCCCAATACCGACTAGAGTATGCTTGTAGGGTTTCCTCTACTAGGATTTTCATTGCCCATAGTACATCCATCTGCTGGGGTTGCTTTTGATTGGTGATGAACCTTGCCTTAAACGACTTTTGAAGCTGCTAAAAGTTATGAATTGAATTTGGCTCGATTTTGTAGTACCATTGCATAGCTAACTACCCTAAACTTGATGAGAACATTCTGCACATCAACTATTCTTTATCTTTGTACAACGTCATGGCATGTCAATAATGTCTGATGTGATCCATGGGATCAAACTTCCCATCATATGCCACAAACATAAGGGCCTTGAACTTCTTTAGGAGGGTCACTTTTGCTATCCAGCGTGCGAAGGATGTATGTTAGAGGTCATTTTCTAAATCTTCGTTGTTTGTGCAGGTGGAGCTCTCATTAACTTGTAGCCGTGGACTTCTCTCATAACTCTCATCAAAGTCAGTGTTATGACCATGTTTAGTTGTGGGGTGGCATCTTCTAGATCTTGTATGGTCATGATTCATCTCCTTGCGTGAATCATAAGCCTTCGAGGATTTGTTGGTGTGTGAATAATTCATTTTGCTAGCATACCTAGACTCACTAGGGTACTTTCACTCCGGAGTATGATCTCTTTTATTGCGGTTGGCGGTTCTTGCTTCTTCTAGTTTCTTTAGTAGGCGTTGGTTCTCCAGGACCATAACTTCTTTCTTCTTTCCAAATTTTTTGAGGCAATTTGAAAGTGCTTGAACGGAGTTATCTAGGATGACTGTCACGCACCAAAATTTGGACAATTAAATATTAAATTAGGACTAAATCCCAATCAATATTCCATCATCCGAATCCTAAGGGTGAAACAAAATCTAAATGATTTCGTCTCACTTTGGTTTAAGTAAATTTCAATGCTCAAAAAAAAATTACAAGGAATAAAAAAAATTAACAAAATGCCAATCAAACCATCCATCATAAATTCATAACTATCCAATGGCTCCAACATTAAAGTAACAACAAATAGTCAAAACAATTGAAATAATGTAAAGTTAGACAAATAACCCATAATGCCAATTTATCAAAATACTAAGGTCATAAAAAATAAATAAATGAATAAACTAATATCAACCCTAAAGTCAAGAAAACAAAAGAAGTCCAGGAGACATGTCCTGCATCCATAATTGTTTCTCGTCACCATCGTAATCCTAACTAATCCTGCAAAAGAAGCTCAGTTGCGCTCAAACAGAATGCACCTGAGATGCCAAAAGACAAAACGGGTCAGTATACAAGTATACTGGTATGAGTACAAGATTTGACAACCACGTGTCCAAACAAAAGTATATTTAATTCTTGTTACGGGACAAGACAAGTAGTTCCACTCACACAGATAGGAAGGGGCCGTTTCCCAAGATACGGTGGCATTTAGTTTCTTGCCCATACACAACTAAATATAAATTAAGTAAAAAACAATAAAAATAAAAAATAAAAAGAATAGGTGGGTCAGTCCTGCGTGGGTCAGTCCTGCATAAAAAGTTAGTAAGACTCACCATTCTGCAAAAAAAAAAAAAAAAAAAAAAAAAAAAAAAAAAACAAAGTTAGTACAATTTAATTGTAAGTAAATTACTGAAAAAGTATAACAAAATGCAATGTTTCATGCTTAAATCATTTGAATTGACCAAAACTCAAAGAACAAAAGTTGTACATAATCAAATTTCCTAAAAGGTTACATAGAAGGATTTAGTATAAATTGAACAGGTTGAGAGAAAAAAAAAATTTGATAGAAGAACCTAGACGGAATTCGACCGAAAAACCTGAAGCTGAAAACAAAAAGAAACTGCCCTAAGATGATTTTTTTGGAAAAAAGTTCAGAACACAAAAAGTGTTCAGAATAATGTTGTACTTTGGTTTACGCAAAATCAATGAAAATGAGCTCATTTCATGGGTTAAAACAACATCTAAAGTCTACATTGCTAAAATGAGCAAAAACTATTGTAACCAAGATCATCCAATTACAAGTTCTAATTGATCTTTTTAGTAAAAAGTTAGAATACAAAAGTTGTCTAGAATTACATATACATGCTTCTTCCCAAATTTTGTAATTTATTGAGGTCGTTTACTATTTTTCAAAGTGTACAAATCAATACAATTCAAACTATACAATAAAGTTCATATTCAAGTTTTTGTACCTTGTAGACGCACCCTCCAGCTGATGCTTCTACAATTCGGACTCGTTTGTCACGGTTCTTAATTTGATCTTGCAAAGTGCAATGCAAGACTGATAAATCACCAAAGAGTCCAAATTCGGCAAATCATTTTGGAAAACAGATTTTTAAGAAAGAAGTGCCAAACATGGACTGCTTTGCCAGATACAGAGTCGCCACCTAAATATTTATTTTGGGGGAATTTAGGAAACCCTGACTCACGCCTAAGGCCACGTGTTTGTCATCACCAAAGTTGCCTCGGCTCGGGAACTTAGGTATGATTGGGAAAGGTCAGCTATGAGCACCCCCGCTCGCTCGATCAAAGATCGACCACTAGTAAACATGATATCTTGTCTTCGAAAACACATGTGTTCTTATTCCGGTTAATTAGCTAGAATTACTATGTGATGCGCACAGCAAAACAAGTATAGACTAGACCGCCTAATTGGAACAAAGCATTGCATATCCGTTTGTTTGGAAAATAGTTTGAAGTTTTGCTACTCACAAGTAGGCTAAAATGCGGATTTCGATGAATTGTCCCAATCCAAGTAATCCAACCTTCACCCACAGGCATTCAGGCAGTTATATCACGTAAGCAAATAGCCTCATGGCAAGCATGCTATCATGGCAACACTTACACGCATGCAGTATGCTAAAGCATAAATGCTTACCTAGTACTCCAAGCCAAAACAATAGCTAGTTAGTAATCAAATGCATGATCCTAGCTAATGTTAGGATGGCTAATGCAACGCATACCAAATGCAACTAGAATAGGCTCGGCTAATCTAAGAATGGCATGTGAAATGCAACAACTCGATACACGTATTCAAGTTGGAATTGAAATACTATGCAGTTAGTATGATGCACCGAGCCTGGTGCGTGCAATACGAATGAATGTATGCAAACATGTTATGATAAGTATGCTAATTGAAACATGGCCCAAAACTAACCAACAAAAGCAGGTAAGTGAAAGGGAGATAGAGATGGAGGTTGGAAAACATGCACACATGCACGCACGCACACTTATTACAAAAATTGGCCCTCTCGACGGAGGGTCCGAATAAATAATACAAACCAAAATGATTAATCAACTACCCTAGCTAATTAATTATTACAAACCCTTAATTAATTAACAAATTAATTACAAAAGGAGGCCGCTGTAGACACCCCATTTTTGACCGTCCTCAAGACTTGGACGTCACTGTTTGAACACTCGGTGATCATCCATGTTTGTGTTCGTTTGGAGTTCCCGGAGGTCTCAGCTACGCGCCTTGCCTCAGGATCTCCGAATTCGACCGTTTAGTGTCTGGTTTTGCACCAAACACTCGCATTTTGCCTTGGAGGGGCAGGGAATGCCTTGTGAGGCATCCCCACACACCACCGGCCATGGCCAGAGGCCACCGACTGGTTTTTGCTGCCACCGACAATGTATATTGCCGGTCGGCACTATTTATTGCCGGTCGGCACTCCCTTTTGCCAAAATGGCATCTTTGGCCGGCCGACTACTGTGCATCTGTTTTTGCAGATATTTTATCACAGCTGTCTTGCATTTGGCTCCCCTCCATACACGTGTATGGAGGGATCTCCCTCTTGAGAAGCTTGTCTTGTAAGCTTTACAAGACAAGAGGCTCTATAAGAGGAGCCTTCCTCTCCCTTGCTTAGGGTTAGACACTTGAGACACTTTAGATATTTTTAGACAGCCATTTTTAGGGTTTTGAGTTCTAGGGTTAGAAACCATACACTTTCTATCTCTATATCTCCCTCTTGTGTGTGTTAAATTGTGTTTGTGTCTTACTTTTGCACATAAACACATAGTGTTTCACCTTCACTTAGCTACTGAGGTTCTAAGAGATTGGTTTTGAAGATTTGGAGCTGTTTTCAACCTAGAAGGAGCTGTTGGAGCACCATTGTCAAAGGGGTCTTCAAGGGTAACAATTTTGCCTCCTTATTCCCCAATCTTGCATTGTATTTCTACCTGTCTTAAAATCATTTTTGAGCTTAGTGTATAATACAAAAAAGTTCTGTTTTTTAGCCCTCTTGATTGTTTATTATGAGTGTTTTGTGGTTTGAGGGTGTTTGACCCCTCTTAGGCCTTGAAAGGCCCCATTTTGAGCCATTTTGAATGAGTTTCGAGACTTTGGTGTTTGGGCCTCTTCACCACTGAAATCTTGAGGGATCTCAGTGGTAGAGATGGTGCCTTGAAGTCTCCAAAAGGGGAGGGCCACCCCCTCCCCTTGTTGTCCTTGAAATGGACCGTTTTTGGCCTCTTGAGGGAGCATCATGTTAGAGTATGTATTGATCGTATCTTGGCTGTTTTCCATGCTTATTATGCCATGATATAATATTGTTGTGTGTTGGTTTTGGTACACCATGCATGCTTAGCATACCTACCATGTAATGCCTTGTTATTGCCTTAATATGCCTTAGGTTGTTAGCCTTTGTTCAAGCATGTTTTAGGCTTAGTCTTGTGAAGCTTTTGTGCATATTTTGCCATGTTTAAGATCTGTCCTAGGTTGTTTGGGTCGGATTTGGCATGCTTAGTATAGCTCCTTTGTATTCGAGCTTGTATGCATCAAGTATGTGGATGTGTAGTATGTGTTGCTTGCATCATTTCGGTGGTTTGGAACCACCCTACATGTTATTTCAGTCCATTTGGCATGCCCATATGTTTGCCTTGGATGACTCCTTAATGCTTTGAAAGCTTGTGTAGCATGTTCCATGTTTTGGCCATTGTACATGCCTTTGAAATTGAGCCACTTAGATGCCATCTAGGGGGCCTCCTTTGCATATTCTAGGTCTGTCTTGAACCTATCTTAAGCCCTCTTAGCCTTGTGAGGCTTGGTCGGCTTAGCCATGGTTCAAGTCCCTTTGACTTGCTCCAAGTACTTGAACCATTTATTGCATGCTTGGTCTATTTTGTTTGCTTGGTTTGAAACCATCCTAACATGATTTTCAATGCTTACCTTGCATGCCATATGTCCATGATTGCCTCATTCAAATGTGCTTGAGAGTTGCCCCATTTGGGCCTAAGTGTTGGTCCAACCTACTTGCATGTGTGTATGCATGTTTGATTCCAATTCCTTGACTTTTGGCCACTGTTTTGGGCCTATTTAGAGTTGCCTAAATCATGTATAAGTCCATCTTTTCATCCATTTGCATTGCCTCATGTTTGCTTATATGCTTGCATAAGTGCCTGGCCATGCCATGTTGCATTCTTAGCTTGCACGCCTAGGTTGCATTGCATCTTGCATGCATGCCTTGTTCCTTGACTTGGTGATAGGAATTGGGCCTTGGTTTGTTTGTTTGGTTTGCGTTTCATTTGACATGAAAATTGCACACTTGATTCCTTGGGCCATAATGCATGGAAATGTGTGATTGGTGGTCCGAGAATCGAGACACATGTCCTTTTGAGTCACAACCATGATAAGGGACATGATTGGTGCATATATGCTTGAATTGTATTGCCATGCAAGTTCTGTCCTCTGCTGCTGTGAGTTGCAGGTTCTGCAGGCTTTCTTTGCCGACCGGCAGTATTTATTGCCGACCGGCAGTGAAACACCAGCCGATGGATTCATTTTGTACCGGCGACCACATGACACTGCCGGTAGGCATTCTACTCAGCCGGTGGTAATTCCCAGTATCCAGAGAGGCACCCTTGAGATTTTGACAGTCTTCAGAGAGGCAGAGCAGGGAAAACAGATGCAGACTAGGCATGGCCGTGCACTTCCGAGCAGGACCCGAGCATGCGCTGTACCTGGCTCTCCTCCCGAGGTAGTTTACTGCTTTTCCTAGTTTAAATTAGTTTGTTAACTGATTAGGCAAATTTGTAATATTTAATTAGCTTGCGTAGTTAATTAATTTGTAATATTCATTTGGTCCCTCTGAGCAAGGGCAAATCTGTAATAAGTGTGTGTGAGTGGTGTGTATGTCTTCCAATCCCCACTTCTTTCTTCCGTTTTACTTACCTGCTTTGATGTTAGTAATAGGACATGTTCAATTTAGCATACCTCATGCTATGCATGCGTGCATCCATACATTTGTTTCGCATGCACCGGGCTCGGTACATCACGCTAACTGCATTTGTATTTCGATTCCAAATTGAATACGTGCATCAATTGATTGCATTTCACATGCCATGCTTAGGTTAGCCGAGCCTACTTCGATTGCATCCTGTATGTGTTGCATTAGACAATTTAAACATGGACTTGGATCATGCATTGATTGCTAACGAGTTTTTTGTTTTGGCACGGAGTACGATGTAAGTATTTTCCTGCTTTAGCATCCTCGCATGTGTGTGAATGTTGCCATGATAGCATACTTACAATGCGGCTAGATGCTTATGTGATAAACTGTTTGAATGCCTGTGGGTGAAGGTTGGATTGTTTGAGTTGGAAAAACTCGTTGAAATCCGTATTTTAGCCTACTTGCGAGTAGCAAATTCCAAAGTGTTTTTCAAGACAAACGGATAGGCAATGCTTATTTCCAAATTAGGCAATATAGTCTATACTTGTTTGCTGCGCGCATAACATAGTAATTCTAGGCTAATAACCGAAATAAGAACACATAACGTTTTCAAAAACGGATATCACGGTTAGTAGAGGCCGATCTTCGGATCGGGCGAGAGGGGGTGCTCATAGCTGACCTTCCCCAATCGTACCCTAGCTCCCGAGCCGAGACAACTCCGGTGATGACGGACATGTGGCCTTCGGCGCCGAGTCAGGGTTTCCTAAATTCTACCATTTTAAAATATTTAGGTGGCGACTTTGTATCTGGCAAAGCAGTCCATGTTTGGCACTTCTTTTCAAAAAATCTGTTTCTCAAAACGATTTGCCGGATTTGGACTCTTTGGTTCAGATTAAGAACCGTGACACAAATCGAGTCCGAATTGTAGCATGAGTCCCCCGCGGCGCGTGTTACAGCCGCCATAGCTCCACCTCGGAATGATTAAATGATGCATGCTCGATCACCTCGCTCGGAAACCCGTTGCTATGCCACATGTTGCCTCTGTTTGCACTGTTTTGCTCCTCTGAAGACTGCACAAGTCCCAATGATGTTTCTGAACCACTCCTTGAGCACTGTGGGATGTCACCGGCCAAGGTAGGGGAACACCGACCATGTGGAATTGGTCATCGACCAATAATGGGGCTCTCGGCCATAAATTTGTGGTCGACTGGCACTGAAAATGGCCAACCGGCCATATCTTCCTGCAGAATTTTGTTTTTGCTGCAGCAAAGGACAGACAGTGCATGGCAAGGCATTTACAAGATAGTGTGTGCACAACCACCCTCCCTATTATACTGTAAACTCAAGGGAGTATGCTTCTCGACCCTCGGGCCATCAATCACGCATTTCGATGCATGATGGCCAAAGGAGCCAAGTATGCCTCACACTCTATCATGTTGGATCGAGAGCATCGGCGACTAAGGATTGAGACACGTTTCGTCACTTCAAGTATGAACGTTCCTCGCTCCTCGTGTTTGGTTTAACACCCCAAACCAAACACAATGCAATGCATGTACGCCAAATACAATGCAACATGGAAATGTAATGCAATGCAACAAAAGCATGCCAAAATGCAATGTGAGTCGAACATGCAAACGAGGTTAAGGTAGCAAACATGCCAAATGTAATGCAACCTAATTTAACATGTGACAAGATGCAACCTAACAAACATGCAAGGTGCAAGCTAGATATACAAACATGTATGCCATGCAAAGACGGACAAGCATGCAACATTGAACAACATGGTGAATGGACTTAAACTAAAGTTGGACAGACCTTAGTCATGTCCAAAATCAGCAGCCAAAACACTAAAATAAAGGCACCAACATGCGAAACAAACATGTACACATATTGGTCCAAAAACTATGCAACAATGCACAATCCTCAAACATGAGCAAAATGGGATAAACATAAGAATGTGACAATGCAATAAGCTCTGAAATCATATGAAGAATAATGCCAAATCATATACATAAGTGAAGCATAGCATGCTAATGGGCTCAACGCACTAAAGCTAGTCAAGGGGCTCTCACCATGGCCATGTCAACCAAGCCCCAAAGGGCTAAGATGACCCAAAACAGTCCCAAGGCAGACCAAAACAAGGCTAGAACATGCATGGGATAAGGCCAAAACATGCTAGAAAGGCGAGCACAAAACAAGATGCATACAAGGCCCGAAAGGGCAATTGCCCTACACCTATTACAACCAAACAAGGCATGACTTAGGCCAATAAAATTAGAGCTATAATATGTCAAAATAAGCCCCAAAACCCAATGAGAAGGCATCCCGAAGACCTAATCATGGAGACACACGCAATGGTCCAAACATGGAGCATAAGACAATAACTCTTCAAAGCATTGAAAGGATGGCAAGTGAAAGCATAAAAGTATGGAACATGGACTGAAATATCATGACAAGTGATGCCAAATCACTGAAATGGCCCAAGTAAAGCATGCTAATGACTCACACACCCAAAGCTAATAAGCTAGAATGCATGGTGGCTATACTAAGCAATGCTTATATGATCAAATCAACACCAAACAGAGCTTAAACATGGTAAAACATGAGGGAAAGCTCCTTGGAGTCGAGCCAAAACATGCAAGAATAGTGGTCTGAACCCAAGATGCATGTTATGCCAACATGCAAGATTACTCTACAAGTATGTGAAGCATGCAAGATGCCATCAAACCAACATGGAATAGAGTTAAGGCAAGTCCTAAAAGCCACTAAAAAGTGCTGAAATGGAACCAAAACATGCCAAGGAAACATGCTACTCTTATAAGCCATTTATGCTAACAAATGAGACACAAAGGGAGAGGGGTGTCCCTCCCCTATTCAAAACCTCAAAACCACTTGTCCACCACTGAAAATCCTCTAGATTTCAGTGGTGACAAGGTTAAAATAAGATGATCCCAAAGCTCGAAAATAAAGGCACAATACAAGGCCAAACAAGGCCTAAGAGGGGGTAGACAACCCCCAACCCAAAAGTGACCTCAAGCAACCATGACAAGAATACAAAATCAGAACTTTTTGTAGTTTAGAGTCAAGCTTAAAACAATATAGAAGTAGGTGTAAAAGCTTAAGCCAAAATGGGGTATCAAAAGCAAGTTGACTCACCCTTGAAGAACACTTTAAGAACACCAACTCCAGCACCTCATTCTGATCAAAATCAAGTCAAAAACTCTAAAATCAACCTTCTAGTGCGTCAGCAACCAAGGATAGTGTAGTGCTAGGTGTTTGTGTGCAATAATAAGAACAAAACACACTTTTGAGCTCAAACACACATACAAATCTAGAGAGAGGGAGATATAGCGAGAGAGGTATATCTAACTTCTATATCAGTTGGTTGAACTTCTGGAAAGGGAGAGGAGGCTCTCCTTTTATAGAAATCCAAATTTGCAAAGCTTCCAAGAGAAGCTAAACAAGGCTCAAATCCCTCCATACACATGTATGGAGGGCAGAGTCTGTGCTCAACAACTGGCACAGCTAGCATGCACAATGCCTAAAAAAGGTAAAGAAAAGGCCTCGGGCAGAAAAAGTGGCCGATCGATCAAAACAATGGCCGACCGACCAAACATAGTGCCGACCAGCCAACACCCTTGGCCAATGGCAAGAAAACATGGCCTCAGGCCTCAGGCCTGGGCCGGTGGGTTGAGGAAATGGCCAACAAGCCACCCTCTTCCCTCA
>NW_021025092.1:19567-116865 GCF_004153795.1 Camellia sinensis
TTGGAATAGTCACTATGGATTCCGATATGCACTAGGTCGAATGGTCAAAAAGGGTGCCCCGATAAAAACTGGGGTTTGTGTTCCCGTCGTGGCAGAGCCCACAACCGGTCAGCCTTATGGCGCGCTTCTCAAAGCAAGCCTCCGGCAAACCGTTCAGGAATAGCATACGGTAAACACGGTGTCCTAGCCGCACCAATGCAAGTGCAATGCAAAGAGACACATAAGTGTAATCAAAACAAGATATCATGAGTTCGAGTCAAGTTCTCTAAATCCCCAGCAGAGTCGCTAGAAACAATAGACGTGCCCGAACGTCCCGGCTCTGCGCGGTGAAATGGCGCGAAATTTGTTTTGTTCATTAGCATACTACAGTTCAGACTCAATGTTACGGTTATGAATCTAATCTCGCAAAGTGCAATGCAAGACTGATAAATCACCAAAGAGTCCAAATCCAGCAAATCGTTTTGGAAAATTGATTTTTATAAAGAAGTGCCAAACATGGACTGCTTTGCCAGAGACAGAGTCACCGCCTAAATGTTTTATTTTGGGGAAATTTAGGAAACCCTGACTCGTTGCCTGAGGCCACGTGTCCGTCATCACCAAAGTTGCCTCGGCTCGGGAACTTGGGTACGAAAGGGGAAGGTCATGCAATGAGCACCCCCGCTCGCCCGATCAAAGATCGGCCTTTGCTAACATGATATCTTGTTTTTGAAAACACATGTGTTCTTATTCTGGTTTATTAGTTAGCTTACTACGTGATGCGCACAGCATACAAGTATAGACTAGATCGCCTAAGTTGAAACAAAACATCTTATGTTTGTTTATTTGAAAATGGTTTGAAGGTGCTACTCGCAAATAGGCTAAGACGTGGATTTGCCACCCTCAAGTGGGCTTAGAAAACATGATTTTGCCACTCTCAAGTGGACTTAAAACTCGCATTTCAATGAATTGTTCCAATTCAAGTAATCCAACCTTCACCCACAAGCATTCAGGCAGTTTATATCATTCAAGCAATTAGCCTCACGGCAAGCATGCTATCATGGCAACACTCACACTCATGCAAGATGCTAAAGCATAAAAGCTTACCTAGTACTCCGAGCCAAAACAAAATCTAGTTAGTAATCAATGCATGATCCTAACTATGTTGAGATGGCTAATGCAACACATGCAAAATGCAACTAGAGATAGGCTCGGCTATTCTAAGATGGCATATGAGATGCAACTTGATAATCATGTATTCAAATCGGAATTGAAATACAATGCAGTTAGTATGATGCGCTGAGCCTGGTGCATGCAATACGAATGAATTTATGCAAACATGCAAGCATAGGAATGCTAATTAAAATATGACCTAGAACTAACCATCGTAAGCGACTAAGTAAAAGGGAGAAAGACATGGGGTTAGAAGACATTCACACACTCACGCACACTTATTACAAAATTTGCCCTCTCGACGGAGGGTCTGAATAAATAATACAAACCAACTAATTAATCAACTACCCTAGCTAATTAATTATTACAAAACTCTTAACTAATTAAACAAATTAATTAAGTTACAAAACAGTTAAAACGGCCTCGAGAAGACGGACATATGCATGCTCGGTCAGCTTCGCTCAAAAATCCGTTGTCATGCCTCACGTTGCTTCTGTTCGCCCTGTTCTGCATCCCTGAAAACTGTGAAAATCTCTGTGATGCTTCTGAATCACCTAATGGACATGCTGAGAGGCCATCGGCCAAAGGATATGGCCATCGGCCAAGGAAAAAGGGTCATCGACCACTTTTTAGTCCATCGGCCAAATATTGTTAGCCGATCGGCACTGAAGATAGCCAATCAGCCATCTCTTCCTGTACACTGCTTCTGTTGCTGCAGCAGAGGACAAACAAGGGAATGGAAATACATTTGCAAGAAAATGTTGTGCAACTACAGCCCTTATCATGTTTGAGACTCAAAGAAGTGTAGTGCTCGACTCTCGAGCCATCATTCACGCATTTCGATACATGATGGCCAAAGAGGCCGAATTGCACACATCAATATGGAATGAATGCACAAAACACATGAATGCCTCACACTCTATCATGTTAGATCAAGAGTGTCGGCGATCGAGGATTGAGGCACATTTCGTCACTTTAAGTACGAAACGTTCCTCGATCCTCGTGTTTGGTTTTACACCCCAAACCAAACACAATGCAATGCATGCAACATGGAAAAGCTATGCAATGCAACATAAGCATGCCAAATGCAATATGACTCAAACATGCACACAAGGCTAAGGTAACAAGCATGCCAAATGCAACGCAACCTAAACAAGCATGTGACAAAATGCAAACTAGCAAGCATGCAAAATGCAACCTAAACATACAAACATGCATGGTATGCAAAGATGGACGAGCATGCAACAACATACAAACTAGCGAGCATGCAACAACATGCAACATGTCGAGCATGCAACAACATGCAAAGATGGACTTAAACCAAAATGGACAGACCTCAGCCATGCCCAAATCAGTGGCCAAAATGCGATGAAAATACTTACTAAAATGAAGCCAAAACATGCTAAGCAAACATGTTATCAATACGAGCCATTTATACTAGCAAATGAGACACAAGGAGAGAGGGGTGTCCCTCTCCTATTCAAGACTCCAAAACCACTTCTCCACCACTGAAAATCCTCTGGATTTCAGTGGTGAGAAGGTCAAAACAAGATGGTTCCAAAGCTCAAAAAGAAAGGCACAAAACAATTCCAAACAAGGCCTAAGAGGGGGTAAACTACCCCCAACACAAAAGTGACCTTAAACAATCATTACAAGCATGAAAAATCAAAACTTTTTGTACTAAAAAGCTAAGCTTAAAACAATATGCAAGTAGGTCTAAAAGCTTAAGCAAGAATGGGGGATTAAAAGGTTAGTTGTTCACCCTTGAAGAACACTACTCCAGCAACTTTTCTGAGCTCAAATCCACCCAAGAACACCAAAACCAACTCCCTAGTACCTCAGCAACAAAAGGATGGTGTAATGTTAGGTGTTTGTGTGCAATAATATGAAGAAATCACACTTTTTTGGCACAAGCAATGGCAAAGGGAGATATATAGAGAGAGAGATATATAACTTTGTATCTCAATTTTCTGAACTTCTGGAAAGGGAGGGGAGGCTCCCTTCTTATAGAATTTCAATTCTCAAGCTTGTTCAACAAGCTTGAGTCTTGAATGCAATTCCTCCATACACGTGTATGGAGGATGAGAATTGTGCCCACCAGCTGTCACAGTTGGCAGAAAATATCTGCAAAAAGCAGATGGAAAGGTCTCGGCTCAAAAATATGGTCGATCGACCAAAAGAGTGCCGATCGGCCAACACTCTTGGCCGATGGCATCATGCCTTAGCCGGTGGGTTGTGGGGAAGGCCAACAAGCCACCCTCTTCCCTCAGAAGCAAAACCACAAGTCCTTGGTCCACAACCAAGCACAAAACAAACAAGTTGAGAGATCCTGAGGCAAGGCGCGCAGCTGAGACTTCCAGGAACTCAAAACGAACATGAGCATGGATGATCATCGAGTGTTCAAACGATGACGTCCAAGTCTTGAGGACGGTCAAAAATGGGGTGTCTACACCAATGAATTAGCTAACTAAGTAAAACAACTAAAGCAGTTTAAAAGAGGTCCTAGGGGCGAGGGGTGCACACATGCTCAATCACCTCGCTCAGAAATCCATTACTAGGCCCAGAATTGCCTCTGTTTGCATTTGATTTGATCTCTGAAAAATGTACCAACTTCCAGATTGCTTCTGCTCCAACATGGGGACCTCTTGGTGGGCTGCCAACCAGAAAAGAGGGCTGTAGACCAGAAAACCTGGTTGCAGACCAGAAAAAGTGGTCGGTCGACCACCCTTACTGGTCGGCCGACTAGAAAATTTGCCAAGCTTTAGTTTTGCTACAACAGAGAACAACAAGGGGCATAGTAGTGTATTTGCAAGATATGTGTGCACAACCACCCTCCCTATCATTTCTCAAGCTCAAGGGAGTACGGTTCTCGACTCTCGGGCCACCAACCGAACATCGCAATGCACGATGGCTGAGAAGCCAAGTTTGCACAAGTCAATATCAATGAATGCACACAAATAACACATAAGAGCCTCCACCTCTATCATGCTTGATCAAGAGGGTCGGCGACGGAGAAATGAGGCACGTTTCATCACTTCAAGTATGAAATGTGCCACATTCCTTGTGTTTGGATCAACATTCAATCCAAACACAATGCAACACATACAACATGCCTGTCTATCAATGCTAATGTGTCATGCACAAGGTTCTATCATGTAAGCAATGCATGCATGGCATGTTTAGGAGCTAAAACATCGAGGCAAGTGAAGTGTATCACACATGAAGCATGTACTACAATGCTCAAATAGTCAAACCTACCTCACGCCACAACAATGGTAGAATCATGCTAGAAATGAGGCACCAAAAGCTACAACAACATGTTCATGCATTGGCTAGCAAGCCATGCATTAAACATAACTCTCAAACACAATGAAGAAGTGATAAATGTGAGAGTGTAGCTACACTATATGCACTAAAATCATGTGTGAAATGATGCCAAATCATCCAAACAACACAAGCATAGCATCCTACGGACTTTGAATCATTAGGCTAGTCAAAGCTATTGCACTACAACCATGCATAACAAATCCCATATGACCCAAACTACTCAAAACAGAGTTGAAGCATGCTAAATCAAGGCTGAAAGCATGCTAAAACATAGGCTCAAAGGGAAAGAAAGCATGTTCATTCATTGGCTCACAAACAAGGCATAATGCATAACCCCTAAGGGCAATGAAAGAGTAATAAACATGGGAGTATAGCAAAGACATAAGCTCTGAAATTGCATTCCGAATGATGCCATATCAAGCATATATCACAAATAAGGCATGCTAGGAGGCTCAAAGCTCAAGACTAGCTAAGGTACTTGTACCATAGCCATATCAAGCAAGCCCCAAAGGGCCAAGGTGACTCAAAACAGTCCTAAGGCAGGTCAAAACATGCATAGAGTAGAGCTAACACATGTTAGAATGGGAGGCATAAAGCATGACGCATGCAAGGCCAATGAGTGGGATTACACTACACATACCAAAACCAAGCATGAGATGACTTTGCCAACAAAAATCAGAGTTGTAACATGGTAAAATAACACCAAAAACATGCTGAGATGGTAGCCCAAAAGCTTAGGCAAGCATGCATACATATTGGCTCATGGGTGAAGCATAAGGCTCAACCCTCAAACACAACAAAGGGATGATAAATGCGAGAATATGGCAGAGGAATATGGTCTGAAATAACATGCCAAATGATGCCATGCCATGCACAAAGCTCAAATATGACATGCTAGAGGTCCCAAAGCTTAAGGCTAACAAGGCCAATTACACTAGAGCTATACAAAGCAAGCCATGCATGACCAAAACCACTCAAATCAGACCTAAAGCATGTTAAATCAAAGCCAAAAATATGCTGGAGTAAAGCATACACATGCTAGATCAATAGGCCAAAACACCAAACAAGCTAGGCTAGTGAACTAGCTTGCACTACAAGTGCATAAACCATGCAACAGGTGACTTTGTCGACCAAAATCAGAGCTAAGGCATGCCAAAATATGAGTAAAATCCTGCTAGAGTGGAGCCAAAAACATGCTAAAATGGTGGTCCAAAGCATAGAGCATGTTAGGCTAACTAAGAGGAAACATGCTAAAATGGTGGTCCAAAGCATAGAGCATGTTAGGCTAACTAAGAGGATTGCACTACAAGTACATGAAGCATGTAAAAAGCAACCAAGAAAGACAAAAAAAGAGTCATGTCAGGTCTAAAAAGTCACAAAAAAGTGCTCAAACAAAGCCTCAAGAAGATAGAAATGCATACTCTTTTGATGGGCCATCATCACAAGTAAACAAGAGAAGAGAAGGGGGGACAACCCCCACCCATTTGTGACCTCAAAACCACATTTCTACCACTGAAATTCCTCTAGAATTCAGTGGTAGGAAGGCCAAAAGGAAGGGCTTTAAAAGGTAGCATAAAGCAAGGCAAATAAGGCACAAAAGAGTGAGAGACACCGCTAACTCAAACAAGGCCTTAAACAACCTTTTTAAACACTTCAAAAAAAAAAGGTTTTTACAGTTGAAATCTAAGCCAAAAGAAGCATGCAAAGATGGCTAAGTAAGCAACTAAAACAAAGCTTTAAAGAGAATATGGCTTACCCTTGAAGAACAGCAAAACCAGCAGCTTTTCTAAGCCAAAAACCAGTTTTTTAAGCTCCAAACAAACCTTCAAGAATCTCAGCTCCAAGGTAGTGGTGTTTGACTAGGTGTTTGTAGGAAAAAATGTGAATAACACTCACTTTTGAGCACAATGTAACACAATATAGAGAGAGAGGGAGAGAACTCTAGAGAGAGTGAAATTTTTTGACTCCAAAATCTCAAAACCTCTAGAAAGGGAGAGAGAGCTCCCCTCTTATAGAACAATGTAACCACAAGCTTGCTTGACAAGCTTAAACTTGTTTGAATCCCTCTATACACGTGTATGGAGGATGCATTCAGTGGCCACCAGCTGGCACCAAAAATATCTGCAAAAGCAGAAAAAAAGGTCGTAGACCACTTAAAGTGGCTGACTGACCACCCCCCCTAGTCGACCGACCGCCTCAGGTGGTTGACAAGGGGAAAAACTGGCTGGTAGGGGAAAAAAAGGGTCTACAAAGAGAGGAGAAGGTGGTGGCCGGCTGCAGACTACTTAGGGTGGTCGACCGACCAACCACCCTAGCTGATCGACCGCCAAAAGTGGTCTACAGGGGAGAAAACTGGCTGGTAGAGGAGAAAAGTGGTCTACACCCCTACTTCTCCCTCCAGGCAAATGGGGAGACCAAGGGTTAGCTTAGAACAAGCACAAAACCAAGAAAGTTCAAAGAATCAGAGGCGGGGTGCGCAGCCAACAACCCCGGGGACTCCAAACGAGCGCAAATATGCGCAATCACCGAGCACTCAATCGATGACGTCCAAGTCTTTAGGAGGTCAAAAATGAGGTGTCTACACGGGGCTAAGGCACGATTTTCTCATAGCGCCAGGATTTCATTAATGCCTGAAATTCTTTCATTGTCGAGCATATTTCTTGTCCCCCAAAGCTAAAGGCATGTGTAATCGGGTACCAGCATCGTACGGTGGCATAAAGGAATGGAAAACAAAGTGGAGTTCGGCTCAACAAAAAAAGCGCATTTATGCCGAAACTCCAGAAATTTACCTTTTCTGTGCCGTCTAAAGTCGCTATCCAATCCAAGATCCTTTCGGCGAAAAATGGCTCCATTTGTGAAGAAATTGCAGTTGAAATGAAGTTCTGGAGAAGAATTCACGTAGTAAAACCTTTTATAGAAGATAAGGTTGTGAATGGAAGCCAACTGTCAACAATCTGGCGATTCTCACATTTGGTGGCCGGTAGATGGCTAGCAGGTGGCCGGCAGGCCACCTCTTGTGGCTGACAAGCCACCCTCTATGGTCGACAGGCTCCATCTCTGGCCGACAACCTTTTTCTAAGCCTTGTTGTCCACTTGTGTGCTGAGCAGTGCTGGAAGCATGTGTTTTGTTTTCATCTTTGTGTGTTTTAAAGTCTTGTTTTGAGTCTTTTTAGTTTTAGCAGGTTTGTTTATTTGTATTTGAGTTGTTTTTGCTTTGTTTATCGAGTTGTTTTTACTTATCGAGTTTTTTTTGCATTTTGTATTTCGTTTGGTGGTCGGTTCATTACCCGATTAAGAACGTTGTTTCAATCAAGTGCTCTTGGTCAATTCAATTCCATGTCCATTTTTATGCAAATATGGTGCTCATGATGCAAAAATAACAACATTTTTTATAAAAACTGCGGGGGTTTATTTCAATCATGGTTTTTACAAAAGAGGAGTACAAGTTTCAAAGAAAAATAAAACATATATGAAGCTATACATCTTCTAATGCTACCAAACAAAAAGAAACTAAGCAAAAAATCAAAAATCAGCGCCAGTCGCCTCAGGCCTGAGAGGCCCTCTTCGTCCTCTTCCTCGGAGGAGAAGACTCGGAGGCACTATCTTCATCAGCACCACTGTCTAAATTAGTCTTAGAGCCTGAACCAGAGCCGGCATCGTCTCCACTCTCTGCCCCAGAACCCGCCTCGGCATCATCACCTTCGCTCTCGGAACCCGAGCCAACATCATCATCTTCGCTCTCAGATGACTCAGAATACTGACTCGCTGCCTCCTCAAAGTCACTGGTCCCAGCATCGTCATCGCTCAAGATGGGCTCTAAAGGACTACTCTGGCCTTGGGTGCCCCTATCCTTCTCTCTCCTCCCTGTTGCTGGAGGGGGTACCGCTAGTACTGGTACTGGCGCTGCTAGAGCTATTGGTACAAATGGGATCTAAAAAAATAGTTTTCAGCATATCAGTTACAGTGTGCATATTAGATGCAAGCATGGTATGCGGAATAAGTGGTATGCAGAAATCAGATGCAGTATGAATGCAATGTGCCAATGCAGTATATCAGTGCAGTTTGGAAAGACTATAGTTGAAATGCCAGTGTATCAGTGGAAATTTGATAGCATGAAGTGTAAACTGAAAGAAATTACCTGGATACCAGGAAGACCGAATAGCGTCTCCCTCCTCTATACCATACCCATCAAGGAGGCTATCAGCTTGAGAGTGATCGCCATGTACTCTATCGATGCCTGCAAATGCATTTGGATGATCAATGTCTGCAATGAATATATTTGAAATGAAATACGAGGTGCAAATTGTAAAGTATGGTCCATACCCGAGACAAACCCCGAATTCCGACAAGCTCGTGACCAGCCTTTGCAGGCTCGATCGGGGATCTGGTAAGTCACCCCAATATGCCACCAGCATATAAGTGCGATAGGAAGCTTTGGCCAACGAGTGCTCTGCTCTGCAAGGAGAGCCCCTCTAGCACAGGCCTTGGTTGCCCTAGTCGCCCTAGTCGCCTCTCTCGCTGCAAGAGCCCTCATCCCCTCACCTCCGTGAACGTCTGTCAATGGTGGCATGAGATGTGTTTAGATAAAGGTCGCATAGTCACCCTCTGCCCTGAAGTAATTAGTATCCAAGCCCACCATGAACTGAGTAACTACATCGACGAATAGGCTATATGCTGATCTCATAGACTCTGGCGGTGCCATCGGAATGATCAGATTCGGCAAACCCACGGTCTGGCAGACAAACCGCTCACTCAAGAACCAGGCCCGGAAGACTGGCCCCTCAAGTAGAATCCAGAAACAAGAAGTGGCCCAGCCCCCTACATACTGGTCTCATACCCCAGCCGGCATCATGGCCCAAGGCTGCCACATGATCTGCAAATAGAGAGTGTACAGATTATTAGTTGCTGTCAGTTGCTAAAATGTGAATCAGAACAGTTGTAAAGCGAAAATGGCTGTGTTTTGGGTTACCTCGTAGGCGGCCACTTTGTCAAAATAATGGAAAAAGAATGCGAAAGACTCGCGGCTCCTACACTGACATTTGCCATCATATCAACTCGAGTAGGGAACTACCAGTGGGAACTCCTCCATGGACTCTGGGGCGAGAGCCGAAAAATATGCATAAACCTACAGCTGCGGGGAAAATGCAGTGATATGTGAGCATAATGTATGAACAGATACAGAAAGCACAAAACAGAAAGCACAGGTCATGAACAAATATAGAAAGTGTAAAGCAGAAAGCATACATCATGAACAGATCCAGAAAGTACAAAGCAGAAAGCATAGGTGTTGAATAGATATAAAGCAGAAAATGTAAAATACAAAGAGAGAACTGAAATGCATACCTCCTAGGCTCACCAGTAGCCTCCTATCAGCTCTTCCCTTAGGTAAGAGGTAGAGCTTATGTAGCCATACAAGGTGGCGAGGCCAGCTCCGCCCCAGTCATAGAAGTGCACCTGAAGAAGGGTCACCAGGGCACTCAACAGATATAAGCCCACGGTGTTCCACCGGTTCAAAAACAAGGTGGTACCGAGGACAAACATCAGGAAGCCTCTGGCATACTGCTCCATCTCCTCTAATGTCTCAGGCTCACTCCCTCGAAACTGCTCAGCGAACCGGCTATATCTGACCATAGTTGTCCAGTACAAGAGCGGACGCGCTCCTCACAACTCGATCCAGGCGACCTCCCAGTCCTCCATGTCTATGTCGAAAAGGATCGGATCACCCCCTACTCCTAAGTCGGTGATCATTGCAAAGTCGTAGGGAGTCATCGTCATCTCCCCAATAGTGAAAAAGTGGAAGGAGTTGGTGGTGTCCTACCACCTCTCCACAAGCACTCCCAGAATAAGATGGCTAGCAATGACCCGCGTCAGGTCAGAGCAGAAAAGGCCAAAGCCTGTCTCGTCCACAATGTCACGAACTCCTGTAGGGAGCTTGTCGTACCAATCTCTTGCAGTCGTAGCTTCGTACCCTCTGAAAGCACGAGACTCCCCCTGTGGCAAAGAACAGATGAATCAGATAAGGCAGTGATCAAAGTAGTTATGAATCAATGGTAGCGGCTCCGACTCGAGCTCAGACTCAAACTCTGCCTCGACGTCGGCCTCAATACCCTAAGTCGCCTCACTGACCTCGGCAGTGACCGGCTCCTCTGCCTCAGTGACAGGCGGGAATACGGAGGGAACCTCGGAAGGGGCTCTATCATGTGGTATATTATCTGCCATCTAGAAAATGGTATTCGGAGTCTTAATGGATCTAGTGAAGGTCTTGGGCCCAGCATTAATTTGGAAGTGGTCCTGGCCCAGCCACCCAATAAGAATAAGAACCCACTTACTGATCTTCCTTCTAAGTCCATTGAGCATACTACTGCCAGCCCGGGAGGTAAGGGTACTCCAGCCCTATGTAACACTGATTTACAGTCTACAGGGCTTTGGATAAAAAAGGGCCCCTACGGAAAGAGTATTTTAACCAAACATTGTTCTAGCCAATATTCACCATCTGCTTCCTCTAATCTTCTACTGCGAAAAGAGAAACAAAAAGGGAAGATGAAGTCTCACCTAGAGGGGTTCACAAGCTTTGCTAGGCTTCATGCCTTCACATCAGCTGCAGTTAGCAAGCAATCTCAATCTGCCATCTTTAGGCCAGCAGCAGCTACCTTTGCACAATCAGATCTATCTGAGGGAGCTACGCCTTTGAACAACTATCTACTCACCGAAGCCAAAGCCACTCTAAAATTGGGGGAAACTCTTGGTATCCAATACAATGGGGAAGAAGATGTCGTCCTCAGCAAGATTGTTGATCTAGAACTAAAGGATAAGGAGAAGATTAACCAGGGTGGGAAGGCACAATAGCAAGCTGCTGCAGATGGGGGATTTTGAGTGCAGCATTTGTTTCCTCATGAAGCTTCTATCTTGGAATATTAGGGGGTTGGGTAAGGCTGAAAAGCAAGGTAGAATAAAAAAACTACTAAAAGATAGACACATAGATGTTGTCTTTTTTCAAGAGACCAAGAAGGCAGTGGTTTCTGAAATTGCTGCTAGAGGGCTCTGGGGTAGTAGAAATATGGAATATATGTCTGTAGATCCTGAAGGAACAGCTGGGGGTTATTATGTATTTGGGACCCTGACGTATTCCAACTCTCTGGTTGCTGCTGCAGTACGAGGTACATCTTGCTCTCTGGTTCTTTATATAATTCTTTTAATTGTGTGTTGCTCAACATTTATGCACCTAATGAAGTCAGCAGCAGATTCATTTTTTGGGACAATCTCCTAAAGCTCAAAGTTCCTTTCCCTAATCCTTGGTGCTTGGGTGGTGACTTTAATGAAATTAGACATATGAGTGAAATGGTAGGTTGCTTTAGGAGGGATAGGGGAATAAAACACCTAAATGAGTTCATTGGCAAAAGTGAGCTTTAGGATCTACCTCTTTATGGAAAGAAATACACTTAATGCAATACCCAAGAATCAGAAAAATAGAGCAAAATTAATAGAATCTTGCTTAGTCCTGAGTGGCTGATTAATTTCACAATGAAACTCTAGGGACTGCCTATATTAATTTCAGACCACTGTCCTTTACTGATGATGGAGGATGACAGAGATTGGGGCTCTAAACCTTTCAGGTTCCTAAATGCTTGGACTCTCCATCCCAATTTTTCTCAGCTTTTTGTTACTTTTTGGACAAACACTACCTTTGCTGGTTGGTCTGGATTTATGCTTCTTCAAAAGCTCAAGCATCTTAAGCTGGTTTTAAAAACTTGGAATACTGAGGTGTTTGGTAATATTTTTTTCAAAATCAAGACTTCAGAGGAAGAGTTACATGCAATGGACATCATTGCAGAGGAAAGCGCATTGGTTGCTTCAGAAAAGGCAAGAAGAATGGTGGTTAGAGGTGAGTTGTGGAAACTCTACAGAATGGTAGAATGGATATCGCATCAAAAATCCAGATTGAACTGGACTCTCAATAAGGATAAAAACACTAGATTTTTCCATGTTGTTACTAGTACCAGGCCGAGTAGAAACCTGATCAACTCTATTTCAGTTAATGGTGTGTCTTTTGAGGAACTTAGCAGGGTTAGGCATCAAGTTTTACATGATTTCAAGACTCAATTTACTAAAACATGGGTTAAGAGACTTATTCTGAGAGGGGTGTTCAATACTATTAAGTTAGATTATGTTTCTCAACATCTTGTGTCTTAGTTCAGTGTAGTTGAGGTCCTAGCAGCAGTTAAAGAATGTAACAATAACAAAGCGCCAGGCCCTGAAGTGTTTAACCTATTGTGCTATCAGAAATTCTGGAAGGTTATGAAGCCAGACATAATGCAATTTTTCAAGGATTTTCACTCCAACAGCAGGCTCACTTATGGCATTAACAGTACGTTTATTACTCTCATTCCCAAGTTAGAAAATCCAATTGGTCTATCTGACTATAGACCTATAAGTCTTGTGGGATCTATTTGCAAAATCTTGGCCAGAGTTTTATCACACAGATTGAAATCAGTGCTTCCCTCAATCATTGGTGAAACTCAAACTACATTCATACACTACAATAAAACTGAGTTTTTATGGCTTCACATCAACGACATACAGTAAATGCAAGCCGTGGTTTCTCACTTTTACGACTTACTTTTTTTTGCATGTCTTAAATAATTTCCCAACCACAACATGTTTATTGCGTAGGTCGCGAATGCTAATAATGATGATTTTTTATGGCTTGCAATGTCAGCCGTAAATAATAAACTTTCTATGACGTTCATATGGCTTGCCGTTAACACATCAACTATACACGACACGCGTACACTAGTAGTTAAAAATATTAAATATTTCACAGCACACAAAAAGCTAGCCGTTTAAAATATTGCACTTTCCACGACACGCAATTGCTGTCGTGAAAGGTACGATCGAAAAAAAAATATCACCAAAATAAAAATTTCGAGTGCTAAACACCAAAAAAAAATTACAAAAAAAAAAAAATCAAAATCAAAAGCCCCAGCTCCCAACATCAATCTATACCTAATGGTTTTAATCATAAAGGAAGAACAAAGAACACAATTCAAAGGGAGGAAATGAGAAGAGAGGGAGAAGATAAAGGGTGTTATACCAGGACAAACTGGTCAACTCCAGCCCGGTCCATGAGCACTTTGACGGTACGACAAGATTGGTTTGGCTGCGGTAACGATCAATGGTATGCACTCATCTCATTTCATCTCTTCTCCCTCAAACATCTGCATACCTAAACGATTGTCAAGCATAAGCTTATAATCACTCCCTTTGACGAGGCTAAGGCCACGAATGGCAAGAACGATCTCGCGGTGGAGGTGGTTGGTGTAGATGAGGTAGGGATGGGCGTAGTTGTGGGTTTGTCAAGGTTGAGGTGGTTGAGGGGAACTAAGGGTGCCTCTCTCTCTCTATATATATATATATATATATGTATGCATGTATATGATTGTTTTCAGATTGTGATGATTATGATCTTTGTTACTAAAGGGGTTTCGTCTTGGGCTAAGGATGTAGTTAGGGATTCAAAATCACCAGCGTTATTGGGTTTAGGGCAAACGGAATCGAGCTTGAGCTTAGAGCAAGGAGAAATCAGTAATTTCCTCTGAGGAGGTTGTCATGACCCAAACCTGCCCCCGTGGGTTAAGGACATAACCGGCCAGTAATCATGAGATTACCTACGGCCTCAAACCAAACCAGACGTATTTTAATAGAGTTAACGGGGGCCAAACGGAAGCAATTTTTTTAAAACTTTGTCCATAGAGTTGTGCTTACATGGCACGCCAAAACAAACTATACATACATACATTAATAACTCACAACAAATATACAGTACCATAAGGTTCTGCACATACAGAATCATCCAAAACTAAGTCAACCCATGAAAACTGTCTACTGACATATACAAAGACTTCGCCAACATGACAATAGAGAACAAAGTGACAAAAAAGCGAAGGCGAGTCTTGTGCGTGAGACACATGGGCTAACTCTCAAAAACCCGATTGTTCCATACAGACTTCACCGGGGCTGGGTCTGGACCTCTTTTGGCTTACCTACAAAGACATGAATGAGCATGAGCGAAAGCCTAATGAATGATATCAAATAAAGAAAATACATTGGAACATTATACATCAGACGGCCTTGGGCCCAATTCACTCATGTCAAACTGGCCTTTAGGCCTTTCAAACTTTCATTTCAGACTTATCTTGTAGTTACTTTCAGAACGGCCATAGGCCCAGTTTTTAATTAGAACGGCTTTAAGCTCTTGAACAGAGTGGTATTGAGCCCTTAAACAGAGTGGCGTTAAGCCCTTATCAGAATGGCATTAAGCCCTTATCAGAATGTATGAACTCAAGAGGTGTCTCGCACGGATTTTAGAGGTGACTCACATTGTAGCACTTAGTTCCGTACAGCACTTTGTTTCATACCAGAAAATACAGATTGGCCTCAGGCTTAACAGTTCATATAGAATGGCCATAGGCCCAGATTGGCTTTAAGCCCAGTTCATGTATGTATGGACTCAAGAGGTGTCTCGCACGGATTCTAGAGGTGACTCGCATTGCAGCACTTAGTTCCATACAACACTTTGTTCCAGCTTTAAGCCCAGTTCATGTATGTATGGACTCAAGAGGTGTCTCGCACGGATTCTAGGTGACTCGCATTGCAGCACTTAGTTCTATACAACACTTTGTTTCATACCAGAAATCATTAGGTCTTAAAGACCGAACAATCCATATCATGTCATAGCATAGCATAATTGGAACAGATAGACAGAAACAGAATTGAGAGGGGAGATTTGCGCCGTTAGTACGGCCGAGCTAAGATGTGACGGATCTGTTTTGCTCGGTCTTAAAGACCGGTTGACCGGCGTGAACTAAGCTTGGCCGAGCTGCGACTCGCAAATATTCGGCAGTGCACACAGTCGAGTGGCGAGACTGGGCTACGGATAGCTCGGGCTAAACTATGGACAAGCGATGGTTGGTACGTCTCTGACCGGTGAGCCGAGATGGGCAGATTCCAGAGAACCTCAGATAAAGGTAGAACGGACGGAGGCCGGCATGCCACGTGACCGGTATACCACGACAAACTGGTCAACTCCAGCCCGGTCCATGAGCATCACCCCTTTGCCCCTTTGACAAGGGCCAGTCCGGTGGGGCATGGCGCGGTTGAGCGCCTGCGGTGATAGTTCTGCGCGGGAGATAGTCCGGTCGTGGTACTGCAGTCTGGTGTGCCACCTGGGCCAATGGTATGAGGGAGAGGACATTTGCTTCACGCATACCTCAATACTGTTAGACAGTTCTGCGTGTACTGGTGGGAGGACAAAGCCTTTACACGTGTAAGGTAGTGAGAGGCGAGCACTGCCACCTATCTTGGGAAGGACAATAGAGGTAGTGCGCGCATAATCTTGAGGCTGCATGGCCAGCCTTGAAATAGGGAGGAGGATGAACGTTAGAGGTATACAACTTCTCCCCAAAAGAAAATACTCTCTCTAACTGTCTTCTCCTTCCTCAAGTGGACTGACTTGATCGTCGGAGGGTCTATCCGGCACACCACCGCCGGGTAGCTCACCGTTTCTTTGCTACCAGGTAGACGCCATCAAGAGAGGCTTGGAGTACAAGGAGTACGGAAAGCAGAGGATATTTCGCCCCCGTACAAGAATAATCTTAGTTTTCCAAGTATACCATTATACAATAGTGCACATAAGTTTCTCATATGGTTTATGCCAAACTGTTATTCGTGTCAAATTATTATTCGTGTCAGATCATTAGACTATCATTCGTGTCAGATCATTTGTATCAGATTATTATTCGTATCAGATGGACTTTGGTCCAATACATAGCATAACAGATATTTTAAATTGGGGACAAATAACATACTCCAAATATCTTTATTGAGATATTACTCACAGTGATCGGCTGATTGATTTGCCCTGGAGCTTGACCCTACACATCACATAACACATATGGGTCATAACCGATTCAATTCGTTCTTAATTCACATATTCCTCTTTAGGCTTAATTCTTATTCTTTTAACTCATTTACAATGCTCAATGTATGCCTAAGAGTACTTAGAAGTGAAAGGGAACGGAAAACGGAACACAGAATACATTTTCAAAATTTCAAGAAACAGGGTCCCCGCTTGAGTGTGGACTTCCCCGCTCGAGCGGACCCATGAGGCCTACAAAAGTACTAGCTATGTCGAATTTACGCTCGAGCGTGCATTCTGATGCTCGAACGGAAGGCCTCTCTACATGGTTCCCTGCTCGAGCGGACATCATGTCTGCAACAAATGCTGGGAGCACGAAATTCACGCTCGAGCGGCGGTTTCCCCGCTCGAGCGGACATCAAACTTTCTGGAAATTCCAGAACTAGTCTTGGAGTTTAATTTTTGATGTTCAAAGGTCTCAACTCATGATTTCAGTCCCAAAAACATATAAACACATGAAATTCATCCAAATCATGCTTGCATGTAAATTTTGACTTTATTCCTGTTACAAATGGTACAAATGATGCTCCAAATCATGAAGCTACACAAAACCACTTATGGATGTGAGATTTGGTGCTCTATTTTTCATTTTTAACGTATTACATGTTAGAACACCCAAAATTGTAACAATTATACACATGCATGCATTCCATGACTTCAAATACAACAAAATCAACTAAATTTCCTTTTAATGAATTTAATCCATGCTCTTGACCATTATTCAAACTTGAATTCACAAGATGATAACTTAAAATTTCATGAATTCACTTACCTAGAGGCTTCAATACCCAACTCTAGCCAAATCTTGAGTTTAATCTTCAAATCCCCAAACCTTGAGCCAAGATTACACAATTCTCTCCATTTCTCTCTCTCTCAAGGCACAAAATCTGATTCTTGAGCTCAAGTATAGGAACTAAGTATATAGTGCCCTTCTACATAAATTCCCACCAGTCACAATTATTTAATATTAAACAATTTGAACACTACACCACTAATTAATCTAATTAATCTGATCCGAAACAATTTTCAATTAAATTTCACCGTAGGCTCTAAAAATTACGCTAATCACAATGGTGTAGTCAATTTCGGGTTTCGTGGCTGATAAGGCCTTCAATTTAATTTTCAAAGCAGATAATCAAACAGATATTCCTACGGTGAACAGATAGAAATTCAAAACCGCATATATTCACATAATTGGTACACAAAATCATATTAGACACATAATCAAATTCATAATAAGGACCAATTAGCATAATACGGAACAGGGTTATCACAGAGGTTCCTTCGATTAGTGTTAATAAATTGACGATGGGGGGTAAAGGGAGTCTTACCCCTAGTTCGAGGTTGTTCGCTGCTTCGGTGATGTGTTGGCCATTTATATAAGTAAGGGTTGAGTGCTGTGAGTCCACCCAATTATATTGTGTGAGAGGGTGAGTTTGTGGGTTGAGTGATGTGAGTCCACCCCATTAAAAGGCAAATAGATTATTCTTCCCATGACTTTTTGTTGATGAATATTTTCTCAGAAGTCTCTTGAAATTAGATGAAATTATCCTAACTGATGGTTTCTTTTTTGCAGCTCATATTCCTCTTTATCTTGTGACAACCCCCACATCTGATTAGTGTTAATCTCTGATTGAGCATGATAAGTAATTAAACAGACTGAAATTCTGAACTGAATGCATGAGTATGTTGTTTAATTGCATTTCTATCTGTTAGTCATTAAATGACCTGTTCATGTTTTATGTTTTAAACTACAAATTGAAGGCCTTATCGGCGGCTGAATCCGAAACTAATTAATGTTTTATGCTAATTGGAATTTATGTGATTTTATGGTAGACTTAATTGAAATTTGATTTGGAATGATTAAATTAGATCAAATAATGTTAAATTGCTTTAGTTTGATTAATTACCAAACTTGTCATTTAGTGGACCACTTCTACAATCTTGTTTGGGAGCTTAGCTTTACATCATCTCATTCATTTCATCTAGACCAAACCGTGAGCAAGAGAGGGAGAGTAGGAAAGCTTTGGTTTCGTCTAGAATTTGCTTGGAATTTTAGCAGAATTGAAGAGCATTTGCAAAATTGAGCTAGCACCCTTGAGATTCAAGACCTAAGGTAGAGATTTCATCATCTCATTTGTACATTTGAGTTGTATATTGCATGGTTCATGGTAAATTAGTGTTTAGATTCAAGAATTGGTTTAAAGAGTTGAATTTGAGAGTGAATTCATACATACATGTCTATACCATAGCATTTTGAAGTCATTGTCATGAAATTCCCACATGCATGTTTCTATTTTGGTTTTGATCCATGAATTAATCATATTCTTGAGCTTAAACTTGCATTTTATCATGTCTTAGAGCATAAGAGTTCATGGGAACTCATGTATGTATGAGTTTTGCATTGTTCTTCATGTTCTTGAATTTTAAGTTGAAGTTTGTGTTTAATTGACTTACCTTTGGGTTTGATTTTACAAAATTGATCTTTGAAACATGTCATATTATGGGTTTTAAAGTGTTTTCTAGAAAATTAGCCCAAAAGCATCGGATTTGATGTTTTAAATGTTGAATTTGAGCTTGGAGGTTCAATCTGGAAATTCCAGATTTTGGATCCACGCTCGAGCGTAAGACTTCACGCTCGAGCGTACACTCTGAATACATGCATCCCGTTTGAGCGGGGAAAGTAACGCTCGAGCGTGAAATACGTGTATCCAGTACTTTTCATGTGTTGACAGTCCGCTCGAGCGAGGAAATGCACGCTCGAGCGAGGACTTGTGTCTCACGCTCGAGCGGAGGTCGAGCGTGATTTTTGTGCATCTAGTACTTTTGCTTGAGTTTGCAGTCTGCTCGAGCAGGTAAAGTCACACTCGAGCGGAGCTCCTTTGTTTGTATGTCCACTCGAGCATAGAAAGCCATGCTCGAGCGAGACCCCTATTTTTTGAAAATTTTGAAAAGTGTTTTAAAGTGCATCTTTGTATCCTCTTTCCATCCTAGGCATTCCTAGGCCATGTTTAAGACATTTTAATGAGGATATTGATGTAGAACCACACCGAGTCAAGATAAGGACTAAGTTGTTGATTCCCAAGTGTGTAACTTAGTGTGTGTTCGTTCTGTAACTGTGTAGGGTTGGCATCCGAGGACGCTCATTAGCTGCTTATAGCCTAGTGCTCTGTGAGTAACAATGTTGTAAAGATATGTTCAATTATGAATATTTTCTGAATGATCAACTGTTCTGTTTACTGAAACGTTATTGTTTAATGAATGAATGATTGTCCTAATTGTAAACTGTATTCGTGGTATCCATAGCAATTTACTGTTACTGTACTGTTACTGTTACTGTTACAGAGATCTCTGTCGGTTCCCAAGTTTGGAACCACTACTGTTACTGTTATGATGGCCATCAACAAACTGTTCGGTCTGTTAAGACCTACTGTACTGTTTTGCTATTGAATGTACCACATATAAGTGCTATGGTTACTAAATGACTGATATGACTGTTTAATGACTGAAAAGACATTCATTCTTAACCTCTTTACACAATTGTTATTCACTGGGTTTTAGCTCATTGTTTATATATATATGTAGGTGTCCAGGCACCGGATCGGAGCTAGGAGCGTTGGGTTAGCTCTCGTTTTGTCAAGCCAACCGTTGTGCTTCACTGCGAGGTTCCAAGTCGTTTCAAGCCAAGGCTGTTTTAGGGTGTCTCAGTTTCACCATTCCGTCTCTGTTTTGTAATACTGCTGAAGACTTGTACTATACTGTGCTAATTAGGGATTTGGTCCCTAACCTGGATGTTTGTACATATGGTGTATATATGTTTTGCTTATGAATGTGAATATGTTCAGAAAAGTCTTTTTGCATACAGAATGTCACAGCTCATTGGACATCTTTTATTTACTGTTTTGGCTTCCGCCAGGCCCTTACTCTGTATTACTATCATTACTGTTAAGCAGGCCTTCGGTAATCACGGATTACTGGCCGGTTACGATGCTTAAACGCATAGGGGCGAGTTTGGGTCGTGACATATCTGTACCATTTTCTTAATACGACAAGCAAATCAAGGCCATTTGAGTACTTGAGGCTGACTAGCTTAGGTGTCAATGGTGCTTTGGTGAAGGTGCTTCATTATGTTGATATTAATTTTTACATCTTATGAATAATCTTGCTATTTTTCATATAATTTTAATACTTCTATTTGTGGAGGCAATACATTCCTTGCAATACAGTGGCAACTAATATGTTAGTAAGGACTCCCTCTGCAGATTGCAACTTGTTTTCAAATGATAAAACTGAAAAACAAAATAATATACATAAAGAATTAAAATCTAATTCATGTCTATAAAAATAAATAATAATAAAAAAAATCCATAGCAAGCATGAGTTTTATGGGCATGATCTTATCTCTTGAATGTTCGCCAAAGACAGGGAAATATTTTTGAAGAAGTTAATAAGCTGTTTAAAATGAATTTGCATATTCTCTCAGTTCCAACCAATGGTAATTATTATTCTGAAATTTTTAATTAATATACATTTCCTTAGAAATTCAAACTGGTTCATAATTTCAAGGCATGTATTATTTTTGTCTAGATGTTGGTTTTAGTTTTTATTCTCTTCCTTTTATTTATTTATTTTTTATCAACAACAAAATGGAACTTTTATTAAAAAGAAGAATAAAAAGAGATGCGAACAAAGGCAGACAAGGAGTCCTCAAAAGAGAAAATAAGAGAAGGAAAATCCCAATAGCCGAATAGTGGATAAGGGGCCGGAGAGAGATCCGATTCGGAGAAGCCGAGTTTGGTAAATGTCTTATAGTACATAATCTTAGACGTGCTCCTCGGATCAATGAGTACGTGCTCAATTGTGAATCGGTTTACGCGTAACTTAATTATCAAGGGATCAATGTGGGGCAGTGTTACTTCGGCCAAATTCGAATCATCAAAAGTAATAACCTCGGCTTCATGGGGCCGTTTAGCCGGAGTGAGTTGGTCTTGAGGGTTAGACTTCGACTGAATCGCATGCACCGCCGATGACATTGGCAGGCTGTATATCATGTGGATCGCGCCGAGCGGGGGTGAATCTTGTCTTAAGGCTATTGCTTGGGTTGGGTTTCCTTTTCGGACGTACTGTTGTAGCCGGCCATCTTGTACCAATTCCTCCAGGAGGTCCTTCAGTATCATGGCCATGGTCCTTGTGGTACTCACACTGTCTATCCTGTTTTCTCGTGTCGGGTGGTCCCACCATTGTCAACGGCCATTTGAAGAACGGAAGGTGTTGGATTTTGGACATAACTGCATTGATCAGCTTAGTCAACTCTGTATATTTCTTGTCGGCACGCCTCGTGCGCCTGCTGTCAACTTGCAGTTGTTTATTTTCTCGGTAAGAGCATTGGTCGCTTGATCGGCGGGAATCCCGTCTCTTATCTCGTTTCGCCCGATGCCGTGGTTCAGGGCTCTGAGGTGCTATAGAATTTAACGGCTAAGCAATTTCAGTAGGAGCCATCTTGTTGGGCAAATTTCTGGCTGGTTTTAACCCTCAAGGCATCATTTTCCACTTTACAATATTCTTCAACTTTCTTCATCAATGACCAAGCTGTTTTGGAGGGGCTGTCTGGTCAAAGAGCTGTGGAGGGCACTGTCGGGATGCAGCCCCATCTTGAAGGCGATGATGGCCATGGAGTCATTGCAAGCATCGTCTACCAGATTGAAACATTCCTAATACCGCGCTGAGTAGGCACGAAGGGTTTCCCCCGGTTGAATCTGCATTGCCCAGAGGGAATCGGCTTGCTTGGTTGGACCTCATTAGTGATAAACCTTGCCCTGAAGGATTTTTGGAGTTGGGGAAAACTTCTAATCGAAGCCGGCTCTAGTTTGTAATACCACCTGACAGTTAGTGGTCCCAGACTGCTTAGAAATATTCTCCACATCAAAGCCTCATCATCTGCATGCAGCGTCATGGCTTGCTTGTAATGACGGATGTGATCGGTGGGGTTTGATTTACTGTCGTACAAGGTGAATGACGGTGCTTTGAATTTCTTGGGTAGCACTGCCTTTGCAATTCGTCGTACAAAAGGATCGTGTTGATCTTCATCTGAACTGTTTCTTTTTCGCTTATGCCTTATACGGGGACTCTTTTCGGAAGAACTGGAAGCTTCAGATTGTCCATTCTTCTTGGGCTCCGGGGATAATAAGTCAGAGTTGCTATCAGTATCTTGTTGTCGGGCTCGAGATCGTTGACCACCTGCCCTCACAGGTCATTCCAGGCCTTAGTGTGCAGCTTGTTTGGACTTCGCCACCTCTAAGGCCAAATCCTGACGGGGACGTTCGTTCTCTGCGATCATGTTCTCCAATCTTTGTTCATGTTGCTTTGCTTGTTCCATGATCGCTTGCATTGCTTCATGCTCTGGAGTCGAGGGTGAGGCGAAGTTCAGAGCGCGTCTTATGAGGATGGTCTTCGGTCCAAGCATGTCTGATGGAGTGAGGTCGTCTCTCTGCGTGGTTTCATCAGTGACTATCGGAAGGTCTTCGGTTACGCCCGCCATGGATGTGTTTGAGTATTCCCACAGACGGCGCCAATTGTGGAGAAGTGGTTTAGAAATATAGAAATACTCTTCTGATCCCGGGGGACGCTAGTGATCATCTTCTAGTCACCTGAAAAAGGAATAAACACTCCGGTCGGGGGTGCCAGAATTAGCACTCCGATGGGTAAGTCAGTCTCTAATCTCTGAATTGCTTATATTTTAAGTAAAGTGTAATAGTTCTCACATACCTCTTACTGGCTGATATTCTTCTATTTATATCATTTCTCTCCTGAGCCTCGAGATTAGGCCCACTTTCTGTTCGTCATTCGGCTTTCTTTGTAGGGGTGAGCATGGTCCTGATTGGACCGGATTGGGGTAAAATTAGGACTAATCCGTTATCTACGGTTCTTGAAAAATTGAAACCAATCCAATCCATTTAAATCGTGGAACCAATCCATTTAAACACGGATTGGATCAGTTTAGGACCACGGATTTACATAATTAAATAACAAAAAAATATAAATAACACTTTAATTTCATAAAAATATAATTATAGCACTATATTAGTTTCACAATAACAACATGTCTTTTCATAATAGCGAAATACTGTTCTAGAATTTAAACAACCATAAGAAAACTAGTTCCACCATAAGTATTTAGACCATTACAAATTAACATTAAAAACTAGCAAACAAAAATAATAAAAGAAGATACTATCTGAGTTTAGGTTTAGATTTAAGTTTTATATAAAATAAGAGAAGATACTATGCAGGAGGGTGTACAATAAAAATATAAACTATTTGTATACGGTCCGGATCGGTTCCAATCCGGAATTGTGGGGTTCAATCCGGAACCAATTCGTGAACTACGAATTTTTAATTTTTCAATCCGGAACCGAACCATGGATTCAAAAAACCAATCCAAACCTACTGGATTGGACTGGACTGGACTGTATCGGATTACGGATTTCACGAATTCCTTGCTCAGCCCTATTCCTTTGTAGCAAATTGTTTTTTACTCGGCCCTTGTCCTATTCGGCTATTTGACTGAATAGGGTAGGATTTGGATATGGAATGAAGCCGAATACTATACATACATCCCAGTTCCCCAAGTTCATGTGCTCGGCCTATTTATGACCCCCATTACTCGGCCCCCACAATTAGCAAGACTAATTATAACAACAGTAATAAATAAATAAATTAATTACAACAATGATCATGATGTAAGCAAGGATACGCAAGGGTTGCATGCTCAATGCCTAGCTCTGTCTGTCCTAGGCTTGTTCTGTTTCACCTTCTGCCACTGCCCTCTGTTTTCTACAAAATACATTGCTGACCAAACATTGATGACCGACCGACCCGCCCTTAGTGAAGCTCGGCCGGGCCTAAAGAAGGCCAGCTGTGCCTCAATTTCATGCCAAATTCTGTTTTGTGCTCTGAAGTGAAAATAGTGTAGATAGAGTGTTTTGGACTTTGTTTGTCCCACTCAAACTTCTCTGTCATGGGAAAGCCTCCAGAGAAGGTTGGAATCGTTTCCAAAACCATCAATGAGCAAGTTGATCGCTTGATGATTTCGGGTACAATTTGAACATAAATCAATAAATGAAATGAAAAACAACCACCCCTCTCTCCTATCATAAAGTGAACTCAAAGAGGGAGGTAGAGACGTTTCAAGATTCATCAAAACATCAAGAATTGATGTAAGACAACCCTTAACACAATGGATTCAACATAACGTCCAGTCGAACCCCAAGGAATATAACTTATTTTCTTTATGTGGGTTGGTTTATTTTAAGCCAAATTCATTAGTCTTTACCATCCTTTAATCCGGTAAGTCCAAGATGATTGTTACTTCCACTAAAGATTACGTCTACTAAATGAGAAATATGTCAAACGGGAGGTGATTCTCAACATTAAAAAGAGACTACACCGTTGGCAATGAACCTCCGTAGAGATTAAACTATTAAGCATAAATCGCTAGTTCACGTTTTGAATAACTGTGAACCGATTCAAACAACTCTCAAATGAAAGAGATGAATGGCAAGTTGACTATTAAAATGAGGTTCATAAACATGGAAATGAGTTAAATAAAAGCTAAGAACAATATACAACAAGCTATGTAGGCAAACTTATGAGACAACAACCAAGCCTATCAAAGCATGAACTATTTAAACAACCTAAAACAGCCCCAAAACAACCCTCAAGAGATGAAAAACAGTGGCTTAGAATGCATGAAAAGAGCCTAAAAAGCTAATCAACAAAGAGAGAAAATAAGACTAGTAAGTAAGAACAATGAGGGATGGCTAACCTTTGCATTTTTGAAACGTCAAAACATGATTGACGGTCCCTTTTTAACTCTAAAAATTAGTTTAGGGAGCAAAGAAAAAGAGTGTAAAAGCAAGGGTTTGAGCTGTAGGTAAAGGTGTAGAAAGAGTGTAAACTCTCTCTACCCTTTTGGTAGCTCTCCAAACCCAAACATAAACACTTGGAATAGAATCAAAACAACATAAAGCTACAAGAACTAGATAGCAAATGTAAGAACAAGAAGTAAAAGAGAGGATGGCAAGCTTATACCTTTCAAAGAAGTAAGCTTTTGCTTATGATTCAAACTAAATCTTAACACACTCTTAAAGGTTGAATTATAGTGTTCAAGGCTCAACCAAGGTTCCTAGGCCAAGGTACGAAGGTTTATATGGTGTATGGATATAGGTTCAAGGTGATAGGTTTGCTTAAAGTGTTGCTTACACAAAAAGAAAGAGAAGAGGGAGCTCTCATGGTGATGTAGAGGCTTTGTAGAAATTCTTCAACCCTCAAAATAAAGATGTACAGTCGTTTTTATAGAATTTGAGCAAGAGGGGTCATAAATATCTTCAAAAATGGATAGTTGGTGGGCTCTCGCGTAGAACAGTGTTTCTCGCTACTAAGGCACGACCGGCCATCAATAGCCACGGCCGGCCCTCACTGAGGCACGGCTGGCCTTCAATGTGTTCCCCTGTTTTTCTGTTTCAGCCTCTGCATAGGGTGGCACAATGTGTAAAAATGGATTTCTTGGGTATAATCAGTGGGAATATGGAAGGTTTAGGATTGTTTCGGAGCTTCAAACATGGCCCCTTCGTTAAGACTTGGAACCACGCACAACACCATTTTCATCATCGAGTGTAGCGGGCAAAGTGCTCGAGCCTTGTGGGCGGTCAAAAATGGGGTGTCCACACTTACCTGTTTACTTCCTTTTTTTATTTAAAATACCTGAAGGAGTGGCTAGAGAAATTGAAAAGATTGAGGAGGCATCCTTATAGGGTGGTAGTGATCTTAAAAGGAAAGTTCATCTAGTGAAATGGGAGGAAATTACAAAGAGTATTGATCAAAGGGTTTAGGCATCAGAAGGGTTAGGGATGTTAATGATTGTTTACTGCTCAAATGGTGGTGGAAATTTGGAAACCAAATCAATGCACTTCGGAGGAGAGCTGTTTGCAGTAAATGTAAGATTAAGGAAGATTGTTGGCATCCTCCATTGAGGCCTTCTTACAAGCATTCTAGAATGTGGAGTGACATCTTATCCATTGGGGCTCATAACAAGCCTATTTTCAACTTCTTCATGAACAACTGTTTAATCAAAGTGGGGAATGGTAACAGAATTAGATTTTAGTTTGATAGGTGGTGTGGTGCCCTTTGCCTGAAATCGATTTTTTCCCCCTTCTTTTTAATCTTTCAACTGATCAGAAAGGCTCTCTCTACCAATTCTTTTCTAGGAAAACAAACCCAAGTGTTTGGAACTTCCCTCATAGAAGAGAGTTGTATACTTGGGAATTGGCTGAAGAATCTAGACTGATTGCTATATTATCCTCAGCTCCTTATCTGAATATGGAAACTGCAGACTGTAGGTCTGGTCTAATGCTTCTGTAGGCCTTACACAGCTCTTTGTCTCTGCTCTTTATTCGCACAGTTCTTCTCTCCTAGGCCCCCATCTAAGAATCTACAAACATATTTGGAGTTCTGTATTGCCCCCTAGAGTTTCCTTTTTTTGCTGGTTGGCCTGAAAAAACAAGATCAAATCTTCAGTTTTTTTGCACAAGATTGGTATTCTTGACAACAATGCCTCGTCCCTCTGCCCCTTCTGTAGCTCTGAAATGGAATATGCTACTCATGTCCTGCTTCATTACCCTTTCTCTTGGTTAATATAGTTTGCAGTGATTGAAGATTGGGGGTTTCATTGGTGCATTCCTACATCAGTAGATGATCGGCTTACTTGGTGGATGGGTGGTAAATTTCAGAAGCTTGAAAGGTCATTTTGGAGAGCCATCCCCTTAATTGTTCTTTGGCCTCTTTGGAAGCACAAAAATGAATGTGTATTTTCTAACACACAACCCAACTCATCTGGTCTACTTGAACTCATCAAAATTAGATCAGCCTTTTGGCTCAAAGCTTCAATTAAGGATTTCCCCTATACAGTTAATGATCTTATCTTCAAATGGAGACAAATCAGGGGCAATGCTTGATTCTCCAGTTAATATTGTGATTGCTTCTATTCTTCTCCTTCTTATCTCCTCTATGGTTGGAGCTTGCTCAGGATCTGTTGTTGTTTGTAGTTTGATATCTGTTGTTGTTTGCTAATGTTAGATTATGGTGATGTTATCTGTTTGTAGTATGTTAGATCTAGTGTATAACGCAGAAGTGATGCTGTGTGAACTCTGGTTCTTGTGTTGTGAAGTCTTTGTGGCTGTATAGCCTTAGTAACTATGTAGAGAGGTGATGGTTGATCTGACCTGTTGGTCTGCTATGTAATGCGGATTGTTATGCTGTTATGCTCAGGACTTGTCTTGCTTTTGCTCTGTTTGTTGGTTTCTCACCAACTAGGAGATTGTAGCTTGAATTAGCTCCAAACTCCTCTTTATTGATGTAATTTATCATCCTTTGTAAGTGTTTTATCAATAAAGTTTTCTTTGCCGATCTAAAAAAAAAAAATTTGTGAATATAAAATAAAAAATTTATTTATATATGTTTTCATATTATTTTTCACATTTTATATTGATAAAAATCAACTTGGTAAGGCTTGAGGCATAAGTCTTGAGGTCCTAGGTTCCATTCTCTCCGGGGCCAGTCACTTGGGCGATGGTTGGTAGGACGAACCTTTCAGGCCTAGGTGAACTATACCCAGTGTCAGAAGTATGGATTCAAATCCCTCTCTATGTGCAGGTCTGCGACTTACCGCTATATGGTTGAATGACCCTATTATATAGTATCACCTAAGGATGATTTCTGAAATCTCAACTCCTTAGAGTCTAATCCCAAAAGTCACCCTTTTGTAATTAGGCCTTTATATATGTTCATTCCTTATATTAGAATTTTGTGTCTGCCCAAATGACATTTTTTTTTCTCTTTGTTGTTTCTTATCTTTTGCATTTTTTTTTCCTTGTTTTTGTGCCTGCAACATGTACGTGTTCTTAGAAATCTTTGCTTTATTTATTAATGTTATTACTGACATTTTGTTTTTTCTTCTACATAGATAGGAAACATAGGGTGGAGAGAGAGTGATAGAGAGAGAGATTATTAATTTTCCCCCGTGAGTATGGCTTGGAGGTATTCAAAAATCACAATTGTTGGGAGATGCCTTTCTTTCAATCACGAGCCAAAATTCTTTCATCTTCACTCTCTACAACTTATGCTAGCCACCCCCACCTCTGTACCCTCCATGCACTACGTCTTTTTCCATTCTTTGCTCAATTCCCAAACTATCCTCTATTTGTTGTGTTATCATTATTCATATAAAATCGGGAAAAATCTATGGGTGCACATCATATATACCCTATTACAAATTGATATAATTTTATTACAAAATTTTATAATATCAATTATAAAATTTGTAATCTCATTATAAATTGACATAACAAAAAATGTCGTAACCTTAACACAAATTTTTGTTACATGAAATACAAAATTTTAGATATTTTGTAACGCTAATTTGTGGTGAAATTCTGTATTTTGTGATTAATATTACGAAATTTTATGAAAAAATTATACCAATTTATGGTAAGGTGCATATGCACCCCAAAAGAGTGCACACCATAAGCTTTTTCATAATTTTTTTTTTTGATCAACAAAAAAGAGACCTTTATTGATGAAAAATTAATACAAAGTATAAGGACATTACATAAATAAAGGGAGGAATGGTACAAGCATCATCATAGCTAAACTTCTAAATGCCAACTAAATTGACCAAAAAAACTAAGGCAAACATATGATAGCACCAAACCAAGCGGTGATAAAGACGCAACAAACGCCCCAAGAAAATTATAATTCTATATAGTATTTTTTTCTTTTGTTTGGTCACAAAAAAATAGATGGAAATGTCAATATGTATGCCTAGGACATAATCCCAAAGTTTGGCCTTATGGTTAAGACTTTGAGACTTCGGGGTACGCTCCCTCAAGATTTTAGGTACGAATATATTTAAGTGTTAATAATTTCTTGAGGTGATGTTAGATTTTTGTTCTAATTTTAATTGAGATTCCCTGCAAATAAACGATGGAATTGGTACAAATATATTTAGCTGTTAATAATTTCTTAAGGCCAGGTCAGATTTTTATCCTAATTTTAATTGAGACCCCCACAAATAAACGATGGAATTAGTCTAGATACTACGTTATAAAAAAAAGAAGTATGCCTAGGACATTGTTTAATATAATTATTTGTGAAAAAAATTACTTTAAAGTTGAAATTAATGAAAAGTAAGGTTTTTTTTTTTTTTTTTCCTCAAACATAAGAGTACTTGTTAACAAGACTTAAAAATATCTTGCTTCGTCTAAGATTAGTTTTGATAATATTTTCAAATTATATGTTGTCACGTGATAAGATGAGTAACTTTTAAAAATGAAAAATTTTACTATATATACTCTCCACTGTATGCACCTTTAAGTTATGTAATTTTTTTTAATTATTATTATTTTTAGTTATGACTAATGAGTTATTTGATTATGTCTTATGTATTGTTTGATTATAGCTTCTTCTTTTTTTTATGGCTCAGAACATAAAAAGTTATGCCATTTAAAAAAAAAAAAAATTATAAAGTGCATATGATATATACCCTTGAGGGGTGTGGATCATAATCTTTCCTTTTAAAATTTATTTGAAAAGCCAGCTATGTTGATTTGGATGTCACTGAAAGTTTGATACCTAAACATAATTGACAAGATATACAGTGGAAAAAATTATATTAAAAAAGCAAATGCAATGAGGTGAGAGATGAACTTAATTTCTCATTGTATGATATCATCCTAAGGACTTTATAAGATGTTGGCATCTCTTCTACCTATCATGAGGACTTAAAAGGGAAGAAATTTTGAAATGTCCAAATGTAGAATTTTACTTTTTATATAATCAGGATGCCATCCGCCATTGATAGGTGGTAGCCCCACAAAAAATCATCAATTGTTAGTCTCATTATTAAATAAAATATAAACAAATATAATAAATCTCATTATATAAATCAATTACGTTCAAATAAGCCACCACTTGACAATATCTCACTTACTACCAAATGTTAGATACAAAAATTATTCTTGTCTTCTTATCCATGTGTCATTTGACAACCAATTAGAAGAAATTATGTTTTCTTTTTCAAAGAACAGAACTTTTACAATAATCACATTTAGCATTCGTCTAGCATAAAGTTACAGGGTTAAAATAGTAAAAAAAAAAAAAGAGTTAAAAAGTTAATAAAATAAAATATCACATTCAAACTATAAGAAATTCATTTTTTCTCTCATAAAAGTTAAAAAGTCAACAAAATCTATCTCAAATGAAACTTTTTAAGCTTAGACTAAAATAGCTAAAAAAACAAGAAGTTAACATTCCAAACAAACCCCTAGTTGATCATATGAATTTGTTGTTCCTGTATTACAAACAAAAGTTTGACTTATCTCGAAGTCTAAAAATAAAAACAGGAATGTTTGGACTACTTTTTTGGGGGTTTCATGATCCTAATTTGATCTTGACACTTGATGTGTGTGTAAAATCTGCTCATATATATATGGACTCCATATTATGAGTGATTAAAATGAGAGTAAATGTTGTTGAGACCATGTATATATAAGAATTTCTATCACAATTGAAATAAAAATAAGTGAAGAGAGGTTTTTAAATTATTATAGTGTTGACAATTTTCATAATAAACTAAATATAATATAAAAATATAATCATTATAACATTATTGAGCAAACAGTTAAAATACAAAAATTACAAAATGAAAAGGCATGTGCATATCTATAAGCTGTTTGTGGCATTAGGGTGGGTTTGGTAATTTCAAAACCGCATCACCTTTTCAGATTGATGAGGGGGCTCTCACCCCTTTAAAAAAGCATGTCAGCCCCCATGGCTTATGTGTTTTTGAGAGAGAGAGAGAGAGAGAGAGAGAGGTGAGATTTAAGTGTTAATAATTTCTTGAGGTGATGTTAGAGGGCGGGAGGGAGGGAGGGAGGGAGAGGGAGATGGTTTCCAAGGAGCAGAAGAAAGCAGCCGTGTATAGGAAGCTACAACTACTTCGTTCCATCACAAATCCCCATGCAGTAACTCTCTATATTTCTTGTTTTCTTTGCCTTGCTTGTCACCCTCTTCTCTCCTAAAAGACAGTTGTAAACCTTTCTTGTGAAAACATTTTTGGTAGAAAGATCAATAATGTCTTCTTCTTCTTCTTCTTCTTGTTCTCCATCCCATGACCTATTATTTTTGGGAGAAAGATCAATCATGTCTTCTTTTCAAGCCCTTGATTTCCAAACTCCAAGTTAAATTTGCAATTAACTTTAAATTCATTAACCTTCAATAATATAGGAGGTTGGATTGTATAGATCGATCCTTTCAACAAACATAGGTCATCGAAAGGATCTCGGAGACTTAAAAGTTCAAACTGAAAAGAAAGATATGAAACCCCACACGGTTTTATAAACAAAGAACTTTCTTGTAGATGATAAAGATAAATTTAATTCATTGCAATCTCATCCTCCCATCTTAGTTGATGGCCTTTCTCGAACTTTGTGTTCTTTTTCTTCTTAATTCTTAGTCTTTATTTATTTATTACATGTAATCATATGCGAGATATAATTCCAAATTCCAATTGTTTCTCTTTGATCATCCTGAATCCTGATTTCTCTGTCATTTCCATTTCAAACTCTAATGAATTGCCTCAAAATCGATAAGCATATAAAATTATTTTCCAACAAGAGAGCTTGACTTTGTTGTCTAAACATAGTATTTAAAACCAAGAGAGTACTATAGTAGAAATCTAACATGATGTTTTGCTGTGCGTTTCTTGTTTCAATCTGTTAAGCAAAGGAAAACATCTACTATGATAGATGTGTTGAAGTACATAAAGGATCTGAAGCAAAAAATGGAAAGAGTAAATCAAGAGATTGCAGAGGCACAAAACTCCACTGCCCAAAATTCATTCCCTATGGTAGATTTCAAATTGTGTCCATATTCCTATTTTCTTGTGCTTTCTTGCTAAGTATATATAACTATTAACTAGGGTTTTTGATCAATCTATCACCAGCAGGTCCATGTGGAAGACCAAGAAAAGGGATTTCTAGTTAGTGTGGTTTCTGAAAGAAGTTGCAATGGTTTGCTTGTTTTCATATTAGAAGCCTTTGAATCTATGGGACTTGATGTTCTCCAAGCTAGGGTTTCTTGCTCAACCGACTTCCATCTCGAAGCAATTGGAGGATATGTAAGAAAGTGAATTCTTTTCGATACATATCATGTCAACTGATATGTTTCGAGTTTTTGACTTTTTTATACCAATACACTCCAGTATATTAGTGAGAATGAAAATCGCATGCCTATCAGTTGATTCTCAATACCCGTGCGTTCATAATTGATTAATAGCTAATACAATTGGTTCAACTGCTATAAAGCTATTTTTTTTTTCTCATGATTTTAAAAATTGACGATTGCATCATCTGGGTTTCATTCGATACTCCAAATATCACAATGCTATCATTGATACTGATTGGTGCCCCCCTCTCTCTCGTGCACGCACGCAGTCACGCATAAACACATAATTTTAAACACAGCTTGATACATTTCCTATCGTATCTGTCAATACACAATACACCCCGTAATGGGTGGGAATAAAACATTTGTATGGATCAGTTCTCAATACGTATCAATTCATAATTTTTTTCACAACTGATATGGTTGATTTAACTGTTGTAAAACTCTTTTTTGTTGCCGACAATTAAAAAAAAAAATCATGACTACGTCAACAGAAATTATAGGATTTCTGCTTATGTGTGTCGTGAATGTGTTTGGTTGAGGTAGGTGTTGAATGAAGGACAAGCCGATCAGCAGATAGATGCACAAGGGGTGAAGCAATCAGTACTGCAAGCAGTCCATAAGTGGAGAGAAAGTAGTGAGCAAGAATAATCAAGGGAACCTTCTTATCTTTAACTTTTTTGTTTGTTCCTCTTCTTGTTTCTTTATTTTTCTCATATTTTCTACTTTGATAAATTGTATGCAAATGTGGGTGGACGAAGTACGCTGTCAAAGGATAAATCTTACTCTTCCCAATATATATAAGTTTGAGTTACATGTGAATCTCTATGATTGATAGCTATATGCCCCAGAGAAGTCCAAATAATATCCAATATTAGGTTAACATGTGAATGAATGTGTTTTTATGTGCTACAACTACAAGCAAGAGAGGTAGAAAAGTCTCTCTCTCTCACGCACACACACAAACACCTTGTACTCTTATTTTGCCGATAATAATAATTATTATTATTTTTATTTATCAAGTGTGCAGTTATTTTTCCACTCTCATCCTTAACAGGTGAGGAAGCCATGCACACACTTGTTTGTATGTCGCGCTCTCTCTCTCTCTCTCCCTCGAACTTTAAACACCCAATATTTTCATTGGGAAAAATGATGCAGACCACTAATTAGTGGTTGCACTAGGGATGTGGTAGTGGGTCTCATCCATTACCACATATGTTTTGTGCCTTAGTTTTTTTTTTTTTTTGGGGAGATTTGCCACCTCATTAGTGGTGATGTTAGTGGTGATATTTTAGTGGTCTGTATCATTGTTGTTTTCATTGGAGTATCGGGCATGGTGGCAGTGTCAGAGATGGCACAACTATCAAGTTACTTAGCTTATCTCGGGAAATTAGTTAACAGGAGGATATTAAGAAAAAGGAAAAAGTGGGGATTAGGAAAAATTTATGTTCTTTGAATTATTTTGATTAGTGTATGATATTTTATTCTAAGTATAATTTAAGGATTATGAAATTTTCATAATTATTTTTATGAAAATATTTTTATGATACCTAACATTACTGTAAAAAAAAAATACATAGATATGGTAGGGACAACTCATCCTATAATAAAATGCAATTCAAATTCTATGAAGATATAACTTGCACTCCCTTATATATATATTTTTTACTGTATAGTGATTTCTCCTTAGCTTATTGTCTGAGGCCTATCAAAAAAAAAAAATTTAAAAAAAAAAAACTTGTGACCTCATTTTAATATGTAGTCTCATATCTCGAATTTTTTTTTGGTACTACTGCATGTCACGCATGAAGAATATGGACTGTTTGGAATTCCAGCATCATAAGCCCTCTACATTTTTCTATCAATAAAAAAAAAAATCATTAAAACATAAAATTAAAGATACAGGAAGATGATATGCATCGAGAGAGATTCGAAAAGTATAAGATACCCTTACTACTGCTACTTGCATCCATACAACAACCCCTAAGCATCATAGGCCCTCTACATGATATATTTTTTATGATATTATGGTGAAACATGTGCTACAGATTTTCAGGAAAGCTTCGGCAGAATTTTCCTTTGTTTTAAATAATATACATATTGTAGGATGAAATAATGTAATGTTATTTAGTATTTTCTACCAATCTATGGCTGTTTTTGTGGGGTTTTGTAGTGAGTAATAATGTTCGGGTGTACCTTAATTTGTCTGGGTGATTGATTTTGGGGAAATTACCTGAATAGTTTTTGAAAAATTATTATACATTAGTGAAAAAAATTATGATATTAATTATTAATATTTCTAATATTTATCACTTTTTTTAATTATTTTTCACTGACATTATTGAAGTCTAATTCTTTCATTGATTTATTTTTATTTTTTATTTTTTTTGAGGTCTAATATTTGGATGTATCTTAATTTGTCTGGGTGATTGATTTTTCTCCCATATGCATTTGCATATTTTTTGAAAAAAACAAAACTGAATAATGATACATTTTTATGCCTATTGTATTATTTTTTATTTTTTATTTTCTTTTTGGGTTGGCAAAGGCATTAGTAAATTAGTAAAATCTCAAACAATGCAGGTGGAGAAAGAGAAATTATTTAGGCCTAGTTTGGGAAGACTAAGGCCTCGTTTGGGAACATGCTAATTTAGTAACTTTTTGGCTATTTGGCTAAAAATGTAGGTAAAAAAAAATTATATGTTTGGGATGACTTTTTGGCTAATTACGAAAAGATGTGCAAAAAGTAGAGAGAAAAGAGAATCTTTGACTTTTTAGTATGGGTTGTTGGCTTTTTGGCTAATTTAGTAACTTTTTGGCTAATTGGCTAAAATAGCCTCTTGCCAAACGAGGCCTAAATAAGTGCACTTTTTGACTTTTTATGAAATATGGGTTAAGATTGGGTTGGGTTTGAAGTGATGTGTTAGAGAGGTGATGTAACTTAAATAAGATGATGTGACTTAAATAGAATAGTGACTTTTTAACTTTTTATCTTTTTTTAATTATGCCAAACTTGACCTTAGTGTTTCAGAGTATTGTTACACACCACACAAACTATGATATTTGTTATGTTGGCTTTTCATAAGAGACAAAAATTGATAAAACCTATTATTTTAATGAATGAAATGTATGTTGAAGCATCATTTAAATTTGCCCCGGAGGACAAACTATAATTTCTCATGGAGAAATATGATGATGTGATATGTCAGAGACTGGTGTGTATGAGTGGGTGTAGGTACTAGACATACTAGTGAAAACGAGGAAGATTGGACCACCTCATTTGCCAATTTTGGTAACTATTTGCCCGTTAAAAGTCAATTACACCTTCCATTTTAAAATAATCACTCTGTTTGATTTGGTTGTGATTTTTTAAGTATGAGTTTTTGAAAATTTTATATAATTTGTCTGGTTATTTTAAAAAATGAGTTATGTTTTTTAAAAAATTAATGAGATAGATAGGTTTTAGCAGAATAGGTATATATAGGCAGACTTTGAAAATGAGATAGGTAGACTTTAGTAGAATAGGTACATATAGGTACATATATGTATGTATATATATATATTTAAAAAATCTGAGAGAATGTTTTGATGTGATTTTTTTGTATTTTTTTAATTGTTTCAATCATTAATTTAGAGGGAAATTTGAAATTGTAATGATATATTTTTTTGAAAACCAAACAAGCATTTTTTTTCAAAAAACAGTTTTCAAATCATTTTTTCAAATTTTTTTTCAAAAAACGGCAACCAAGCATATTTTTTTTAAAAAAATTTAATTTTTTTAATAGTATAATTATTATACTTTAAAAAAATTAAAATTTCAAAATTAATTTTTGATTATACATTTTTTAGAGAATATCAATATCATAATTATACTTTTTATCTTAATGAATTTAAAAGAAGAGTAAAATAGAAAATTTATATTATTTTTGTACTTGATTTTTGAAAAGAACTAATATTTTGAGACAATAAAAACTAAAATAAGGGACTAATATTTTGGAATGAAATGAGTAATTTTTTTTTAGTCATGTTATCTATTTATTTTTAATTTTTTTTTAAAAAAAATTTAAAATCAAAAAATTAATTTTTAACCTACTTTTTAAAACAATTTTTAGTATAACCTATTTTGAGAAGTAGAAAAAAAAGAAGTTAATGTTCTGATTTAAAAAAAAAAAATTTTTTTGAAGAAAAGTGTAAAAAAAAAAAAAAAAGTAGATAAATAACATGACTCCAATAAGTCAATAATCTGATTTATTTTCTAATTGTCAAAATAGGCCTATGTCGAATTAAAGCAGCAGTAAATGGATAGACTCGTTCATGAATTGGCTCGAGCTTAATATAGTAAGGGCTTATTCGAATTTGACTCGTTAAATTTTTATTGAGTTAGAATTTAAACTCAAACTCATTAAAATTTTAATAAATAAGATCAACATATTAAAATTTGGCTCATTAGCTCGGCTCATTTAACATTTGTTTAAATAGAGTAATAAAATAAAGGAAAATTTACCCATAAGTCTTAGTTTCTGAAAAGTTGAACCATTTAGTTCTAAAAGTTTTCTTATGCTTCATTTAGTCCCATTTGCACATCAATCTAATGTTCGAAACATTAATCTGATGTTTGGAATCTAATGTTCGAAACATTAATCTGATGTTCGAAATCTAATGTTCGAAACATTAATCTGATGTTTGAAACATTGTAATGGGACCTTTCAGCCTATAAGAAAACTTTTAGGACTAAACAGTGTATAAGTTATTAATTTGGGATTTATTGGTGCATCCCCCTAAAATAAATATGTTATTTATATATTAAATAATGTATAAAAAATAAAATAAATATTTTATTTATATATTTAAATAATGTAAATAACAATTAAATTTATTTATATGCAAATAATAACTAACTATAGACAATACATTTATATAATAGTGATGGTAGATATTATTATTTTGGTAAGATATTGATTTTTCTTTTAGTAAACAAAACCAAACCAAACTTTAAGTTTCATCAAATGAGGTAGGTTGCATGAATCCTTCTTCTTCACGAGACTTTATTCATGGATATTTCGTTAATTAAATTAAGGAGATTCATATCTCTATTTATTACACTAGTTCATGTCAATTTAGGTTTATCTCTTCTCCTAACATTACTATTTACCGTCACTGTATCATATTTTTTCACCACTATCTTTGTTGATCTCCGTTGTATATGACCAAACCATCTTAATTTATTCTCTCTCAACTTATCTTCTATCAGTACTACTCCTACCTAGGAATGGCAACGGGGCGGGGTGGGGCCAGGGATCACTCTTCCTGTCCCCGATCCCCGATGGTAAAAACTCCCATGTCCCCAGCCCTAATCCTCGATGGGGAACCCACTACCGCCCCCACCCCCGCCTCCTAATGGGGATCGAGTTTCCTCGACCCCGAAAATCCTCGGCCAAAAAAAAAAAAAAAAAAAAATGGAAAAACAGTAAAAAAACACAGCTCCACCAGCAACATCTTTATCTTCATCTCTACCATTTTCTAGATCTGAAGAATAAAAGCAAAAAACAAGAGAGAGAGAGAAGGAGATCCAGAGAGAGAGGAGATATCGTGAGAGAGAGATGAATCGGCGGTGAGAAGCTGCCGGTGAGAACCAGAGAAAGAGTTGGTGGTGAGGGAACCAGAGAAGTTGCGTTGTGTGTTAAAGAGTGAAAGTGAGAGAGAGAGAGAGAAAGAGAGAGAGAGAGAGAGAAAAGAGAGAGAGGGGCCAGATGATGTGGGCTTTCCCTAGATGATTCATGCCAACTCACACACCATACTCATATATATGATATAATATATTATGTGTTATGATTGTTGTACCAAACACACACACCACACATATATATATAACCACACAACACACATATATTTACATATATATGAATAGAATCAGGGGGCCGAACAGGGCGGGGCCGGGGTCGGGCTGGGGCCGGGGTTGGAAAATGTATCCCCGTCCCCGGCCCGAACATCATCGGGGATTTATTTTTGTGAGCATTCCTTCTTGTCTTCTTGAAATACATTCAGTGGACCTTGCCATGTGTTTGTAGGTCTTGGATTCTTGCCTTAATCCCTACACCCGAAGAGCTATGTGAGTGGTATTTTTAATAAAGTTATGTTATAATGTTTTGATAAAAGTTTTGCTTTGCTTTGTTTTGGAAAAGTGTTTGATCAAGTATGAATGATTATTCCTAGTTTTGTATCAAGAATTATCTTGTTTTGATGATATTATTGGAAAGTCCTTAGTGCTAGGTGACTATAATGCAACTAGTACCCTTATTGAGATATCTCTCTTGCCACCGACGGTCTTGTATGGATGGGTTTGTCTAATCGATTCCGGGTCGATTAGTCCTTGATTTTGTCAGGAATGTCATCCCTTGTATTATATTGATGCTAGTAAGCATCCCTTGAAGCTTTGAAAGACTTGATAGATGAACTTGGTTCATCCCTTGATTTTGTATAAGATACGCTATGTATTGTTTTGATAAAGATCTCGAATATCAATCATTCAAACCTTTATTACTAATATCATTCACTGAGTATCCAAGCTCACCCTCTCCTTATATATATGTAGGTGACGAGCAAGAATGTGGTGATGCCTAGATATTATTTGCAAGTTGTTTTGGATTCATGTTTTGCTAGCATCTTGAAGATTATGCTTCTTAGCTTTGTAATTCATTTCTCTTATATATGTCGGTTTGAGAAGCCTTTTGATCAAGATGTAATATGTACTTATTTTAGCAAAGTTGTAAACCATGTCATGATGTATGTTATTTCATTTGATCTATGCATAGCTCTTATGGATTTAGATTTAAATTTATTGCTTCCGCACATGTAAGCCCCATATAAATATTCTGATTGTGTGTGACTTTGGAAGTTGGCCTTTGGTGATCTCGGATTACTGGCCATCATGGCATCATTCTACCAGGGGCAGAATGGGGTCGTGACAAGATCGCTTCCATTATTGACCTACTACGCATAAACCCAAATTGATTCTCTAACACTTCTGTTATATCTCGCAATTGACGTTCCATCACTCTCTCTAACACTTTCATTGTGTGACACATAATTTTATTCCTCTATACTTGTTGCAATTCTGAATATCTCCCTTATTCTTATATATTGGCACTAAAATATTGTTTCTCCACTCCTTTAGTATTTTTTTAATCAATAAAATCTAACTAAATAATCTAATCAATCAAACAACCCCCTTCGTACCCAAACATTTTCACACTTCAATAGATATATCATCGAGTCTTAAAGCCTTATTCAATTTTATCTTCTTAAGTGCAAACTCCACTTCAAAGTTCCTAATCCTACAATAGAATCTATAGTTCTAGTTTTCCTTATTATAGCCTACTTCCTCCCCTTTTGACCTACCTTTATATTCCTCATTTAACGTCTCAAAATAGTTCTTTCATCTCTCCTTAATCTCTTCATCCTTCACCAATACATTAGAGTCCTCACCTTTGATACACTTAACTTGATTAAAATCTTTTATTTTTCTTTCTCTTATCTTAGCAAGTTTGTATATTCGCTTCTCTCCTTTCTTTCTTTTAACATATAATATATACTTATATATATATATATATTTGATTAGCAAAATAAAAAATTTATTAAAAGCATGAAATTAAAGATGTAAGGAAATGAAATGCATAGAGAAATTCAGAGAGTGCGAATTCCCCTACTACTGATGCTCGTATCCACACAACTAATGCCTATTAGCCTTTTTTTGTTGTCTTTATTAACTATTTTAGGCAAACTTTGGCATCCCAAATGGGGCCTATGCATATATATATATATATATATAATTGTATAATTAAAGTTTTAGTTTTAATTTTAATCTCATATGCAAGTATTATAATTTTTTTAACTCGTTAAGGCTCGTGAACAGACTTAAACTCAAGCTAAGCCTAAACCAACTCCGTTCTAATTCTGTTTGTTAAATTTTTATTAAACTTGAGATCGAATTTATTAAAATCTTAATAAATAAACTCAAATATATTAAAATTCTGCTCGACTTGTTTGCCACTCTATGCAGAATTCTTCTGAAAACTGATACCTAGCTATTCAACCTATAAAAAAATAAATAAATAAAAATGCATAGAAGTGAATTATTTGAATGAAATATTATGAATGTTTAGTCATGGAAAAGCTCTTTTTAGTATGACATGCCTTCGCATGAATTGCAAGTGCGGTTTTGTCTGATAACAATATATATATATACATATATTTAAAATAAATAATGAACAAATATTATTAAGAAAGTATCAAGATGATACTAAGAAAGTATCAAGATGATATAAAGAACATAAGAATTATCATCAATGAAGAAATAAAGACACAATGAAATCCAAAAAAGTATATAAATCCAAATCCAGACTCTAACACCCATTTGTGCAAGACTGATAACAACTTGTTTTTCAAACAGGGACCAAAGCCGCTAATCCCTCAAACATCCGACGATAACAACATAGGGTGTTTTGGGCACCACCAGATAATAATAATAATAATAATAATAATAATGCATGAAATCTAGCTTGGTGATGGAAATGAAATTTTACCTTCTAGTACTGCATTTGATTAGGATGACATATATGTGAGAAAGTTATAGCCATAAGATACTTGTACAAGAAAATTTTCTGTACTTTTTGCCTTTAAAAAAAAATTTGTTTACACCCACTACAAGAGAGAGAGAGAGAGAGAGAGAGAGAGAGAGAGAGAGAGGGGAGATATCGTGAGAGAGAGATGAATCGGCGGTGAGAAGCTGCCGGTGAGAACTAGAGAAAGAGCCGGTGGTGAGGGAACCAGAAAAGTTGCGTTGTGTGTTAAAGAGTGAAAGTGAGAGAGAGAGAGAGAGAGAGAAAAGAGAGAGAAAATAGAGAGAGAGGCCAGATGATGTGGGCTTTCCCCATATGATTCGTGCCAACTCACACACCACACTTATATATATGATATAATATATTATGTGTTATGATTGTTGTACCAAACACACACACCACACATATATATATAACCACACAACACACATATATTTATACATATATGAACAGAATCGGGGGGTCGAACGGGGCGAGGCCTGGGTCGGGCCGGGGCCGAGGTTGGAAAATGTATCCCTATCCCCGGCCCGAACATTATCGGGGATTTATTTTTAAATACCATCCCCGGTCCGTCGGGGGTATTTTTCGGAAAAAAACCGCTCAATTCGGGGTCGGGGGATCGGGTCCTCGTCGGCCCAGGTTCAAATTGTCATCCCTACTCATTCTTGAATATACTCATTCCTAACTCTGTCTTTTCTACTTTTGCCATACATCCACTTCAGCATCCTCATCTTAGCAACATTCATCTTATCTATATGTTGTTTCTTAGTTGCCTAACATTCCATCCCATACAATATCACTGGTTTAATATTCGTTCTATAGAACTTCACTTTTAGTCTAATAGATACTCATTTATCACATAGTACTCTAGACGCACTCTTTCACTTAAGCCATCCCGCATTGATTTTGTGGACCATATCTGCTCCAATCTCTCCAGTCGTTGAGATAATCAATCCTAAATAGCGAAAATATTCACTCTTAGGTAATTCTTAGTTTTCAATCTTCACTTCTCCTCTGCTTTCATTGCGACTGTTACTAAAATTACACTCCATATACTCTGTCTTAATTCTGCTTATTCTAAATCCTTTAGATTCAAGTGTTTTTCTCCAAATCTCCAACTTAGTGTTAACTCATTCTCTAGTCTCATCCACTAATACGATATCATCTGCAAAATGTATACACCATGGCACATCATCCTAAATATTGCACGTCAACTTATCCATAACTAAAGCGAAAAGATAATGATTTAAGGTTGATCCTTGGTGTAATCTTACAGTAATTAGAAATTCACTCGTTTCTTCAACATGTGATCAATCTAATAGTGGCCACCTCACCTTCATACATATCCCTAATCACATCAATGTAACTTTTTGTCATCCCTTTCTTCTTTAACACCTACCAGATTATATCCCGAAGTACTCTATCATATGCTTTCTCAAGATCGATAAAAACCATATGAATGTCTCTTGTATTTTCTCAATACTTTTCTATTATTTTCCTCAAAAGATAGATCTGTAATGACCCTCATTCTTGTCTTAGTCATGTTCATGTGCATCTGCATGATTTTGTTTTGTTAAGTTTGCGTTTGTAGATTTTGACTTGTTTTGCCTAAAGTAAAGGTCCCTATCTTGTTTTGTGCTTTTGTGATTTGCTTGAGTATTGCTTGTATGCTTTGTTCCTTGCTTAGTGTGTGTAGCCTAGGCCTCACCCTTGAACCTCTTATACCTAGGACCATCTTGAAATCACTTTGGTTGACCTTCACCTTCACTCTGGCATATTGGCCGAAATGTTATCATCTAGGCCGATGTGTGCATCACCTAGGCTGAGATGTGTACCATCTAGGCCGAGATGTTACCATCTAGGAAACCAATATCTTTGATCCTTACACCTAGTGATCTTGTTCCTAGAGTGGTATGACCTAGATCGAGGTGTGGCACATCTAGGCCGAGGTGTGGCACAGCTAGGTCAATTGTTATCCTTCCTAGCCAAGATTATCGAAACCTTCTTGCCAGAAGCCTATGTCTTGATCCGAGGTCATTGCCTTGTCAGAGTGCCCTTGTCATCTTGCTTGTTATACACACTTTGTCATACTCTTGTCTTGTCATTCTGTCACCTTTTTGAGGAGATTCAATCCGGCGTTGCCACATGTCCCAGCAGAGGGTTAAGTCAGGTACTAGCTGAGAACCCATATCATTTTGTGTCATACCTTTGCATTGTAGAGAGAGAAGCTCTAGGAAGATGAAGAGAAGTTTAGAGTGAGAGAGCTAGATCCCAAGCTTGATCTTTAGAGTTTGAACCGTTAGATCCGTGTTTTGAGGTTAGATTCTTGATTTACTCTTGTTGTTCTTTATATTGATCTGATCACATTGCATGATCTAGCATGATTCATGAGCCATGCATTGATTTAAAGTTTGTTTAGAAAAAGAAAATGATGTTCTTGTGTTTTTGAAGGAAAATCATGTTTTGATTCGAAAGTTTATACCAACATCCATGTTTTTGTGTTTGTTTTCATGGAATCTTCAACTACGGGTACCCAGGTCCATGTTTTTGAACTCATCTCATGAAATCTCAGATTTTGAATAAGGAAGTTATGATTTTGGCATTCATGTTCTCCAAAAGGAACCCAGATTTTCCAGACTTCATTTCCCTGAGTATGGTCACCGAGATCCACTCTTGCCTAGATCTCACACATAGGCCAAACATCGTATCTCACATTGGCCTACTTTACATGATCTGCACTTTAGTTTATCTTGCATGTGCACCTAGGCCTAGGAGACCATACCTCGGCCAAGAGGTGTGGGACCTCGGCCAAGACCTGGTTGGTACCCAGCATGTTTTCCCGATATAAGAAACAGTGTTTTAACTCCCCAGCACATGTTTTGCTTTATCTTGACTTAATTTTGAAAGAAATACCGAGATCATTTTACACTCATGTCAGGCTTGTTTTAGGGATGCATTGCATAGCCATCTTTTGAGCATTCCTTCTTGTCTTCTTGAAATACATTCAGTGGACCTTGCCATGTGTTTGTACGTCTTCGATTCTTGCCTTAATCCCTACACCCGAAGAGCTATGTGAGTGGTATTTTTAATAAAGTTATGTTATAATGTTTTGATAAAAGCTTTGCTTTGCTTTGTTTTGGAAAAGTGTTTGATCAAGTATGAATGATTATTCCTAGTTTTGTATCAAGTATTATCTTGTTTTGATGACATTATTGGAAAGTCCTTAGTGCTAGGGGACTATAATGCAACTAGTACCCTTGTTGAGATATCTCCCTTGCCACCGACGGTCTTGTATGGGTGGGTTTGTCTAATCGGTTCCGGGTCGATTATTCCCTGATTTTGTCAGGAATGTCATCCCTTGTATTATATTGATGCTAGTAAGCATCCCTTGAAGCTTTGAAAGACTTGATAGATGAACTTAGTTCATCCCTTGATTTTGTATAAGATATGCTATGTATTGTTTTGATAAAGATCTCGAATATCAATCATTCAAACCTTTATTACTAATATCATTCACTGAGTATCCAAGCTCACCCTCTCCTTATATATATGTAGGTGACGAGCAAGAAGGCGGTGATGCCTAGATATTACTTGCAAATTATTTTGGATTCATGTTTTGCTAGCATCTTGAAGATTATGCTTCTTAGCTTTGTAATTCATTTCTCTTATATATGTCGACTTTAGAAGCCTTTTGATCAAGATGTAATATGTACTTATTTTAGCAAAGTTGTAAACCATGTCATGATGTATGTTATTTCATTTGATCTATGCACAGCTCTTCTAGACTATTTAGATTTAAATTTATTGCTTCTGCACATGTAAGCCCCATATGTATACTCTGATTGTGTGTGATTTTGGAAGTTGGCCTTTGGTGATGTCGGATTACTGGCCATCATGGCACCATTCTACCAGGGGTAGAATGGGGTCGTGACAAGATCGCTTCCATTATTGACCTACTACGCAAAAACCCAAATTGATTCTCTAACACTTCTGTTATATCTCGCAATTGACGTTCCATCACTCTCTCTAACACTTTCATTGTGTGACGCATAATTTTATTCCTCTATACTTTGTTGCAATTCTGAATATCTCCCTTATTCTTATATATTGGCACTAAAATACTGTTTCTCCACTCCTCTGGTATTTTTTTAATCAACAAAATCTAACTAAATAATCTAATCAACCAAACAACCCCCTTCGTACCCAAACATTTTCACACTTCAATAGGTATATCATCGAGTCTTAAAGCCTTATTCAATTTTATCTTCTTAAGTGCAAACTCCACTTCAAAGTTCCTAATCCTACGATAAAATCTATAGTCCTAGTTTTCCTTATTATAGCCTACTTCCTCCCCTTTTAACCTACCTTTATGTTCCTCATTTAATGTCTCAAAATAGTTCTTTCACCTCTCCTTAAACTCTTCATCCTTCACCAATACATTAGAGTCCTCACCTTTGATACACTTAACTTGATTAAAATCTTTTATTTTTCTTTCTCTTATCTTAGCAAGTTTGTATATTCGCTTCTCTCCTTTCTTTCTTTTAACATATAATATATACTTATATATATATATATATTTGATTAGCAAAATAAAAAATTTATTAAAAGCATGAAATTAAAGATGTAAGGAAATGAAATGCATAGAGAAATTCAGAGAGTGCGAATTCCCCTACTACTGATGCTCGTATCCACACAACTAATGCCTATTAGCCTTTTTTTGTTGTCTTTATTAACTATTTTAGGCAAACTTTGGCATCCCAAATGGGGCCTATGCATATATATATATATATATATAATTGTATAATTAAAGTTTTAGTTTTAATTTTAATCTCATATGCAAGTATTATAATTTTTTTAACTCGTTAAGGCTCGTGAACAGACTTAAACTCAAGCTAAGCCTAAACCAACTCCGTTCTAATTCTGTTTGTTAAATTTTTATTAAACTTGAGATCGAATTTATTAAAATCTTAATAAATAAACTCAAATATATTAAAATTCTGCTCGACTTGTTTGCCACTCTATGCAGAATTCTTCTGAAAACTGATACCTAGCTATTCAACCTATAAAAAAAAATAAAAATAAAAATGCATAGAAGCGAATTATTTGAATGAAATATTATGAATGTTTAGTCATGGAAAAGCCTCTTTTTAGTATGACATGCCTTCGCATGAATTGCAAGTGCGGTTTTGTCTGATAACAATATATATATATACATATATTTAAAATAAATAATGAACAAATATTATTAAGAAAGTATCAAGATGATACTAAGAAAGTATCAAGATGATATAAAGAACATAAGAATTATCATCAATGAAGAAATAAAGACACAATGAAATCCAAAAAAGTATATAAATCCAAATCCAGACTCTAACACCCATTTGTGCAAGACTGATAACAACTTGTTTTTCAAACAGGGACCAAAGCCGCTAATCCCTCAAACATCCGACGATAACAACATAGGGTGTTTTGGGCACCACCAGATAATAATAATAATAATAATAATAATAATGCATGAAATCTAGCTTGGTGATGGAAATGAAATTTTACCTTCTAGTACTGCATTTGATTAGGATGACATATATGTGAGAAAGTTATAGCCATAAGATACTTGTACAAGAAATTTTTCTGTACTTTTTGCCTTTAAAAAAAAATTTGTTTACACCCACTGGATGCTCAATAGATACAGAAGCTGGCTAAATGTGCATATTAAGTGCGAAAATAATCATACATGAATAATAAGCTCCAAGAATCATTGAGCAAGGCTCTGCTGAAGGCAGAACATAGACTTCAAAAATTCAACTTCTGTTGTGTGTCTGAGTCTTCCACATTTTTGACTCACTAAAGGAGATTGATGTTATTACGAGTGATTTGTTAAATGGTGGAATAAATAATTAATACACATTCTTCTGCTCGCGTTGGATGACATTGCAAATGGCTTGAGTTGAAGGGCATACATCCAATTTGAATCCAGAGCTTGTACTTGATGCTGATAATTGCTACCTGTTTTCTGCAAAATTTCTCATAGAAGCCCTCATCGATGCTTGGTCCATTGAACACTTCTTAGCCAGTCACTTGAACTGAAACACATCGAAGAATTCAATCATTAGTGTAATTTCACTGTACGAGTAAGTTCGAAGAAACCTGTTCAAAAAAGAACCAATGAGAAGTAGCAGGAAGGCAGGGCAGCGCGCATATGACAAATTCTCCTTGTATGAACGCAAATTGCATAGAAAAAAACAAACAAGAAATCAGATAATGTCACCCATGTTTACGTAAAACTGAGTCATTCAACCTGAAAAAGAAAAAGGAAGACACACACATACCTTTTGGTAGATTTTCACAAACACCGTTAAAATAAATGATGTAGCTTGCTCAAAATGGGGAGAAAAGTAGATGCTGATCAGAGACCTGTGCTTGAATAGATAAGAAATCCCATAGCCAAAACACTGAAGATAGCAATGCTGTTGTATTTGTCAGATGGGTTGCTCTCCACGTAACTTGTCTGAGGCTCATTTGTCTGAGGCTCATTTGTTCACAGCTTTGACGTAGCAGTTTTGCTAGTCTGAAAGTTCTCCTTCCACAATATCCAAGCCTTCCTGACTTCATCCAATTCTGCTTCTGGAATGCTTGTGTTTGCGTCCAATATGTCAACCCATTCCTTCCATGGAGATTTTGAAGGATCCAAAAATTTCGAGACTTGAGGCAACATTAATGAATTGTAAAACTCATCTACTGCCTTCAGAATTTCTTCTGATTCAACCAATGTCAGTATTTCGGGCCTCGTTACATTGCCAGGTTGGTGTCTCAATTCAAAATTATTTCCCCTCAAAATCAGGACTTCAGATGGGGCAAGCGGTAGAACAATCCGTGAGAACTTGGACAGTGATAAATTTAGAACGTCTTTAGGGAATAATTTACGTTTCACCGCCACGGCAGTCCCAACCATCTTGCGGATCTGGTTCAATGCAATGCATTAACATTATGATGAAATGAGTAGAACAAAATTACTATGCAAAGAAAACTGCTTTGTTGTCCCCTATCCCTATTTATGTCCCTCGAAAGAAGCGAAAGTATGTTGATTTACTTAGTTATACAGGATTCATAAAGAAGTACATCCACAGTTAAAACTTCTGAGTGCAGGTGTGTGTATGTAGGTATTTTGTTTGGAAAATCACTTAGGTCGGTGAAACAGGCAATATTAGATGATAGTACTTCTATATCAATCTGATTTATATGCTTCTTGCCCATAAATCATGAGAATTGATGCCCAAGTGAAATAATAAATCCAAACATAAACAAGGTGATCCAAAAAAAATGAAACTGAAACAAGCATGTGTAAAAAGGGCATCTGGAAGCAATTACATCAATAATAAGTTATAAAGGTCAATAGAATGCCTTTGGGGTTGTTCCCAAAGATTGACTAGGCAAAGTTGAATTTCAATGCATGAACATGTATATCTCAATGTCATCCTTTATATGGGATGTTTTAAGTTAAAACCTGCTCCTTTTAAGTATCATTTAGCAATGAACTCCAGGCCTATTATACGAACTTCTTTTTATTGATTTTATTTCTTGCATGGACAAGTTGAGTTTCAATGCATAAACATGTGTTTTTCTGTGTCGCACCTAAAATGTTATCTCTTGCACCAATATGACAGTGTTTATATCTAAACTAAGTTAAAAGGGTAGCCTTTGGAAAGGTGCAAATATTACTTGGCCTAGATAAAGAAGATGACAAAAACAGTCCTAGGGTTTATATCCAAGAGACTTACTTGATGCAACATGAATGATTCTCCAAAGATGGAAATTTCTACATAATTTATTCCAAGCAACCGTTCAAGCTTCCCACAAGAACAGTGAAAAATCTTTCTAAAATGGGCAGCACTAAGTCTGTCTTTTGCGTCAGGTTCATGCAGCCATCTGGCACGAACAGCTAATATGGGCTCCCGATCCTTCAAATCATTCCCATTCTCATCACGACTTTCAATTAGATTTTTTACAGAAAGCATGGATTGTGATGAACTATGATTGTCTCCCTCAACATCTGTAACAGCCAAATCATCTGTTCCAAGAGTTTCTTCTCCATCACTCGCCTTGGAGTCAGTGTATCTTGCTCTTCTATCCTTTCCGGATAATTGATTAGCAGACACTTGTTTCCTATACTTGGATCGTATTGTATAGTTGTGAAAAGGATGTTCTCCCTGCAAATACCACTCATAGAAACAAAATAATTAACAGATGACCCCTGCAAAAATACAGACAATCTCTATTATTTACGAAGACCTTAAACCATCCATTTACAAAATATCATCATGGCATAGGCTCCATTTGTTTTGACGTAAAATGTTTTTGTCAAAAATATTTTACTCATTTTCCATTATTTGGTTGAACAAAAAGTATGTAAAATATTTTTTAAAGAAAATATTTTTGCATCATTTTTTCAAAAATGACTTATCTTTAAAATTTTCAAAAATCAATTTTTACAAGGTTGATTATCGCTCACTACCTTTTCAACACATTTAGCCTTTTTCAAATAAGTATCTTAGCTCACTTAAAAGTCATAAATGATGCTTTATTGAATCAAAATTTCGCTTTTAAGTTTTAGCATATAAAATATTTTTGTTTCAATTGTCAATCAAATGCTGAATTTTTTAATTTTTTTTTGTGTAAAATCAATTTATAAGAAAAATAATTTTTTGTGTAAAATATTTTATGTCGAAACAAATAGAGCCATAATGAAAGAGGTAATTACTTAGTTAAGCAATAAAAACTTGTAAGCTGTCTGAAGTGAATGCCTATTAAAGTCGGAAAATAGTCACTCCTCATTAATAAAGCAGGAAGGCAGATCTCTACCCAGTCCAGCCCTACCAACATGGCTCTATTAACAGGACCAAGAGGGGTATTCTCATCAAGGCACAACAACTGTAAGGCTCGTTTTGATGGACCTATAGTATTAAGTTAAAGACAACATAAAATTAAAAGACCACCATATTAATGGTCAGGACAAATTATCTTTTCTTTCTGGTATATATATTATATTTTTTCTTATAAATAAATAATACAAAATGTATTAATAAATCATAAACACCCAATGCAAACACGGACCAAAAAAAGTTTTAAAAAAATGCTCAATGGAGAAATTGAGAATGGAGATAACATCCACAGGAAGGGGTGAGGATTCACAAAAATAAAATAAAATTGTTAGAATATAATATGTAAAATGTTGCTTTAATAATTAGGTTAGTATAATAATTAGTATGCTTTAATAATGTACCTTTAATAATGTTGTTTGGTTTGTGCTTCTACTTTCGGTTTGTAATTGTTCTCCCTCTCCTCTATAAAGGAGAGAGCTCAACACACCACAATATACATCAATCAATAATACATCAATTTTAACAGTGCCCCGATACAAAGAATGGTCGACATGGTTTCCTGTTTAGCTTTATGTGCAATCCTCTGAACTTGGCTTAATTAGTGGTATACTTTACTATAATTTGAACAATTTTATTTTCTTCCAAATCTAGACTCTTACCTCAATGTAGCCACTTATGGAACTCAACATAAAGCACTCAATTTTTGGGTTTTGTAGCTTGAAGAGTGTTAGAGATGTAGTTTTAAATTGATTCCTCTCTCATCTCAACATTCATTTTTCCATTTTGCAGGTTCTTAAGGACGGCTGCATTATTCAGGCTGGCAAATATGATGAACTTTTACAGGCAGGAACTGATTTTGAAACTTTGGTGTCAGCTCACCATGAAGCAATTGACTCTATGGATATTCCCAATCACTCACTTGAAGATTCAGTTGAAAGCAATCCTTGTGATGGGTCTGTTCTATTGAGTAAAAAATGTGTTACAATTGGAAATCGTATTAACAGTTTGGCGAAGGAAGTACAAGAGGGTGTATCAATTCCAGACCAGAAAGCAATTAAAGAGAAAAAGAATACAAAACATTCAAGGAAAAAGCAGCTTGTTCAGGAGGAGGAGAGGGAGAGAGGAAAAGTCAGCATGAAAGTGGCAGTCATGGTCTCCACACATGACTTCAATGTATACTGATTAGCCTCAATATCCGATTGCGCTGCCATTATTTGCTCCACCGACCGCATAGGAAAGGTCAACGGCGCAAAACCAGGGGCGCTTGGTTGAGGTTCAAGGGCCACCGCATCGGTTATCTCTCTTGTGGACTCGTTGAGGTCGGGAAAGAGAGTGAGCAGACCACGGGAAGAAGAGGCCATGTTCTGGGTAGCTGAACGGGAAGAAGAGGCCATGTTATGGGTTGCTGAGTGTTTCAGATGTTACAGAGTGTTTCAGGGTTTGCAGCTTTTAGAGAAAAGCTCTCAGAGAACGCTGAGGTTTCAACTGGTTTGTTTTGCTTCCAAGCCTCAGGCTTCGCTTTGGTTCATATAGACAATGCCGCAGAGGACGACACAACACTCTGTCAGTCACGTGCATCGCCGCGTGTCCGGCGCCCCTTTTGATGGCTCGACACTTTCGGTCGGGCACGTCTTTTGGTGAAGTGGGCGCGCCTTTTGAGGGCGCGACTTTTGAGGGCTCGATATATATATCCATGTATATATATTTGGGCAGCCTATATACACCATCATACAGTGTATTCTACAACGGTCCGACATGACCCCATAAACTGTACCAACATTGATTCCGGTTAGCTTTTACATGGGTCCGGCAAGACTCCGTAAACTGTCCCGACATTGATTCCGGTTAGCTTTTACATGGATCCGGCAAGACTCCATAAACTGTCCCGACATTAATTCCGGTTAGCTGCTACAACGGTCCGACACGACTATACAATGTCTTCTACAACGGTCTGACACGACCATACAGTGTCTCATATCCTATTTTTATTTTATTTTATTTTTCTGTTTTGTTACTCTCTCCAAACTCAAGTTGGTTGGTTCCTATCCTCCTTGAGTTTGAGGGGGGCTGTTAGAATATAATATGTAAAATGTTGCTTTAATAATTAGGTTAGTATAATAATTAGTATGCTTTAATAATGTACCTTTAATAATGTTGTTTGGTTTGTGCTTCTACTTTCGGTTTGTAATTGTTCTCCCTCTCCTCTATAAAGGAGAGAGCTCAACACACCATTAGATACATCAATCAATACACAATTTATTCTCTCTCTTTCTCTCTATACATTTATTTCAACAAAAATAAAAGTTCAATTGAAAAAGAAAAAAAAAATCCTTCACACCAAAAATAAGAAGTACGTAAAAGCCACATCTTGAGCTTCTGGGTTGCGGGAGCTAACTCTTCAAAAATGCATCTATTTCTCTCCCACCACATAAGACAGAGGTGGTACCATCCAAACTTGGTGGTACCATCCAAACTTTCTTCTACCCATTCTAACTTTTTATCAGAATTCAAAAGTATGAAAGATTGCATGGTCAAATAGATGACCTCATGAGAACCCAACTAAAATGCAGGACTTGAACTTTGGGGGAGCAAAAACACAAGAAACTTCCCATCTTTTAAAATCATCTTACTAATTACTAATATAATATACATAGTTTTTACAATTTTGGGTGGTGCGACTGCACTTCCGTGCCCCCCTAGATCCATCCTTGTCCATGACAACAAGTGCACCGAAAATATGTCCAAGAATATGTAAAATCATGTGGCAGCTAAAGTTTTGTAAAAATATCTTCCTACCAGAAAAGTGCACCCAAGAACAACTTGTCTAAATATAACAGAAAAACTTACCTCTAAAACATTCAATATATCATTGAGGTCTGATAGATGATAATCAATTTCAGCAGTAGTGAAGTTATCAATAACTTCGCATGGAAGGAGTAGATTACTTGCCGGAATGTTACATTCCTTCTAATCAAAGCTCCTGAAACAGGCCACAATAATAAAATAAATAAATAAACAAGGAAATATAATGGGAAATGTTGATAAAAGAAAAGTGGAGAATTTGTTATTATTTATTTGAACATTGGTCTTATCTACTTCTTGTATGTTGGGTACAAATCCCATACATTCAGCGAAATAGTTATATGACAATACAAAGGTAGAAAGCAGGTGGCTTAAGGCAAGGATGGATCTATGGGGGTGTGGAGGGGGCCCAAAAATTTGAAAAATATCATATATTATACTAGAAAATTTAAAATAATTAAAAATTATAAGGATTTGCATCCTCAAACATACTTTCGCACCCCCATAGTAATAATCTTGGATCCGTCCTTTAAGGAAGAGAGACACATAAGGCCTTTGTAGGGGTGAATGTGGGACACATGGCTATAGAATGCAAGTGCAGTAGTAGGGGTGGTTAATGTGCTTCCAAGAACATCTTAGTGGATCAACAAGATAGTGAAGAAATGGGAAAAATGCAGCCATGGATTTGAGAATGTCTGCCAACCACCATGCACAACAGCTACAAAAGAAAGAAAAGAAGAAAAAAGCCCCTCTCTACTCCAATTAAACAACACATCAACAATGCTATTTTCTTTTATCAGTAGTATCTTATCTTCACCGTACATTCCTTAGTTTCCAGCACCCTTATTTAGTTAATCAATTTACTTTTCATTTCTAGTTCCTTCAATCTTTATTTTATAAGCATTTACTGTTTTATTTCAGAGGTCATTTTTTTCTATCACCTGAAAAAATTATTAAGGGTTGGTTTGGGATGTTCTAAAAAAGTACACTTTTTGACTTATTGGCTTATATGGGTTGGGTTTGGGTTGGGTTTGATGTGATGTGTTAGAGAGGTGATGTGATTTAAATAAGATGATCTGAGTTAAATAGGATAGTGACTTTTTGAATTTTTGTATTATTTAGGTCATGCCAAACTTGGCCTAAGTCTTCTTCACAAAAAGGACTGGTGCTTATTTATTCAACCACGGATAGTTCACCTGTTAGAAGTTAGCCTTTTCTGTTTGGACCAAGCTTGGTCTTAGCACACCCGCACAATCCAAAACACAAGATGATTAAACAGTTTGTGTTTTCTTTAGATAGTGCTTCCAGTATTTTTCATTTTATGAACTTGATTTTGCCATTGATTAAAAGACAAAGTAATTCTAACAAAATTAAAATATACCCATCATTCTAATTGTTGGGCTCTCTCTCTCTCTCTCTATCTCTAAGAAATAATAAGCCACTAAATCAGGCATTATCCCTCCTCACTAGTAGTCACTTTAACACCTAATACAACCACAAAACTAACAAACTATTTAAATAAAATATATGAAAATATATTTGAAAGTTTTACACATTATACAGACTAAAAGATGCACGTATGATTGGACCTTCGTGAAGGCAAAATGCTGAAAACTTTGATATTGGTAGGAAGATAAGCATTAACATAATTTGCTAGAGCAATGCCATTAGGATCTTCCTTCCATGCATTTTCTGGGATTTCCATTTTCAAGGATATCATGGTTGCCAAGGAATGCACCTAGAAAATAAATCACCAGCGTAAAAGATTATCACATTACTACATATATGATGTAAGCAATATATAGTGGGGATAAAAAGTTGAGCAATATAAGAAAAATAAATGGCTTTTAAGCATCTTACTCCTTTATCAGTTCGGCTACTTCTAGCCCACCCAATTTTGTTCAAATCCCCAAAATTACTATCGCGAATGCCACCAGCTTTAAAAAGGGCATTTTCCAATTCTTCTTCGATGGCTACATTACAAAATTGTAATTCTTTAGCAAAATCCTGTCCCTACGGGCTAGGTTGATAAAGTATGTGATGCAGTTAATAATTTTACCATATCCAAAGGGCACAACACAAAATTACGAATACTACCTTTTGCCCAACAATTGTGTATAAAATATAAATTATTAGAAACACCTCTAAGCAATAACTCTTAATAGTTTGAAATCACAGTTGAATTTGTTAGAAACACTTCTAAGCAATAACTCTTATAATTTCATTTTTTTTTTTTTATTGTAAAAAAATACTTTTATTCTTTTGATAGGCTATAAAAAATAAAAAATAAAACACAAAAACTGAAGTCTCTTTTAACAGCTGAGCCAGAATAGTAGTCCAAAAATGAAATAAACCACACACATAATCTTCAATCAATATAGAATAAGAAATGCTCGCTTGTTATACACTCTACATTTCAAACTTTAGTATTTAGTGAAATTTTGAATTAACAATATGAATCAATGACGTAACGATGATAAGACGTGAAAATCTAGATTGAAACATTCAGCAAGAGGTCAGATAATGAACTGCATATAATAGGTAAACCACGACCTGGTTTCTAAAAGACAACAGACCAAATATATAAATGAAATTTCAAATCATTGAAGCAACCATTATTGAAACAATCTAGGTCAGGGGAATATAAATTTAGATTCAATGAAATATTTTGAAGTGGAATTAACCCAATGTGAAACTCAATCAGATCAAACAGAGCATAACAATACACCATTTGGTATCTGTAGAGAGAGGGAGAGAGAGAGAGACCAAAATCAAACTTGGGCCTCCTAAATTAAAATTCCAAGAATTAAAAATTTCAGTTTTTTCCCCTGCTTAGTAAGTACTTTGAATCAAAACAAATAAAGACTGTGTGAAAAATATCTTACTGGATAGTGAGTCCCTTTGCATTTGCAGACCTGTAAATTCAAAGCAAAAACAGAAAAATGTGAATGGATTAAGACTCCGTTTGTTTTGACTGTTGTTTGTTTAAACAAAAAGAAATTGCATCATTTTCTCAAAAATACTTACCTCTAAAAATTAAGTCAGCCTATTTTTACAGAATTACCCTTCACTTATTACTTTCTTTAACAGATTTAACATTTTCAAATAAATATTTTTAACTCACTAAAAAATTATAAATCACACCATATTTAAATCAAAGCAATTGCATCATTTTCTCAAAGATATTTACCTCTAAAAATTTCATAAATCTATTTTTACAAAATTACACTTCACTTACTTCCTTTTAACAGGTTTAGTATTTTCAATAAATATTTTTAACTCACTAAAAAATTATAAATTACACTATATTAAATCAAAGTTTTCCTTTCAAATAATAAAATATTTTTATTTCAAGTGTCAAACCAAACACCAAAAATAAAATAAAAATTTATGTAAAATATTTAGGGTTTATAATTTAGGAAAATTGATTAAAGCAAATACACAATAATGTATGTATGAATTAGGAGAGTAAGTGGGGGAAAAGAGGGAGGACTGACCTCTGTAATCGGTGCCTACGTAACCGACACGCATTACGACTTTCTTTTTACGGAGAGGAGTCCATTTGACGGCGGTGATATGGGGAGCAGGGTTTTCCGCCGGCGGAGGTGAGGTTGCAGTGGCGGTGAAGGGAGGAGAAGGTAGTGATGATAACGAAGAGGAGGTGGAGAAGCGAAGTAGTTGTTTCGGAGGTGGTTTGGGTTTTGATAACCAGAGGCGCGAAGCTGGGCTGCTTCGGAACCATTGTGGAAATTGAAATCGAAGAGAAGTAACGGACATGCGTGTGTCTGGTGGAGGCGCAATCGACTGTAGTAGAGTTTGATAAGGATTTGTGGCGCCTAATGTAATTGAGGTTAATCGGAGCCTCTTCCACTCCGGACTAATAAGATTTGGAGCTTTTGTTTAGGGCCAGTCTTTTATCCAATCCGAGTTCGGATTACTGTTAGGTTGGTGGTGCTTATTATTATTATTATTATTATTATTTTTTTTTTTGATAACTTAAGGTGTCCGGGTTAGCTTGCGCGCATCTCAACTAATTCTTGAGCCAGAGCAAAATTTCGTATAGATTGACCCAACACAAGAGTTGATAGTATCTAAGAAGTTTTGAACTTAAGATCTAGAGAGGAGCAAACTCCTAAGTCCTAAGCCTCCACCATTAGGCCAACCCTTAGGGGTTTAGTGGTGCTTATTATGAATGATTTGAATTTAAGTATGTAGAATTTATCGAGTATTTTATATGTGTAAGATATTATGTTAATCAAATATCGATAGTTATTTAATCAAATTATATTTTTGTTAACGGTAATAAAATTTTTAAATTAAATTATTAACAGGAATTGGATCTGATCAAGTAATTATTAATATCTAATTAATGTAATTTTTTTATAAAAATAAAATAATTAACAAACTTTACATATTTAATAATTTCAATTATCGAAACAGCATCTGTAATGGACGTCGTGATTCGAACAGTATGGTCCAATCTACATAGTTGGCTAGCGGGAATCTGTTCCTTTATTTATACTACAGTATTATATCATATAATTTTACACTCTTGGTATAATATTTATTTTTATATTTTAGTTACTATAGTTTTATTTATTTATAGGATAAATTATAAATACATTCATTGAAATTTGTTTAAAATACAGATTGTTCTTTTATAATTTAGAAAGTTACAAATATCTTTTTGTCAGAATTTTTTATTTAATAAAATTAACTAAAAAAATAAAATTTATAATTGTTCTCCTATACAATAATAAAATTACTTAAATTATTAATTAAAATATATTTCTAATATCATTAAAAACTATTAATTGACTTAATAATTTATCAATAAGAGGAGCGATTTATTATGAAACTAGAAACTTTAAGAGGGTGAAATGTAATTTTCAAAAATATAGAGGACAATTTATATTTTAATCAAACTTCAAGAATGTATTTATAATTTATCTTTATATATATTTAAAATTATCATTAAAATCTCAATTTTTAAAATTTCAATTTTCAAGCTACCCACCTATGGGTATTAATTTCCGACCACACAACCAAAGGAGAAACTCATCTGGAGAACACCGGTAGAATAGATTAAGTTCGAATAATCTGTCACAGAAAGGAAAGAATCTGGCGATGGCTCGTCCACCTAGGGGCACTTTGACACTCAAGTCAGTAATCAAATATCCCTTAAAGATAACTAATTATGCTTAACTCATAAGAAAGAACGTATTGCTCACAGCATATCACATATATATATAAAAAAAAAAAACATACCTTAAACCCACGAGGGTGCCCTGCTTTTATAGCCAACAGTGACTTGATCCCTACAGAAGCCTCACCTAAGTGGACTTAGGTTCAATGTTTATCTTGGACTTTCAGCTAGATAGGGATAAACTCCCTAAGAGCTTTATCTTTATCTAAACTGAGATCTTCCCATGTTATAGGACTTTTGTCCCTTATCCGCTTATTTCGGATTCCGATATCTCCGCAGGTAACCTCAGCCTAGCCGAGATCACCTCGGTGCCAGGATTAGGCCACGTGGCATCTCGGAATCACCTTAGCCATGCGCTGTCATTCACAAAATATGTCCCCATAATTGGCCTTTAGGTTCTATTACCTTGGCAACCTAAGGTAATGGAACCTACACCGCTTGCTTATACACCATGTCGGCTAAAATTCATTATTCCCTTCTACCGAAGTCACTACTCGCCGGTTTTGAGTTCCCAAGATTCAACTGCCCATTTTTATCAAGGATCAGGAACCCAGAGTCAAGTTCTTTAAACATCTCCACTGAGATCGTTCCTCTAGCCGAGGTTTTTACTTCATTAATCAAGAACTCCAAGGGTTTTAACTGCGCATGAGTTGTCATGCACAGTTTACTCAACCGTTTCCTCTACGCGTCCCTTTCTCATTGGTTCGTACCTGACACGCACTATCAGGTCGCATCACTTCTGCGTACGCCGCCTGACAAGCACGTTGTCCAAGGCATTTCATTATGGTTCGCCGCCTTTTCGAGTTTTAACAAAACTCTTTCTCTCTCTCTTTGCCTCTTTACTTTCGCAAAATTTGATTTCTTTCTCTCGTGCTCAAATTTTCGCTCTCTAGATTTTGCCATTTTCATACCTTCGAAGCTCTGCACTTGCTCTGATTACCTTCTCCAATGACATTTTCATCATTTGTTTCTGGCCATTCGCGCCGTCTGACTCCGGTGATCCCCATATCGGCGCTCATTTCATTTGGTAAGTTCACAATTTCTTTCCTCTTTAAGTTCAGTCTTTCATTATTCCTTTGATTTGTTTCAAATCTATTACCTGTTTACATGTTGTTCGCTGCCATTGCAAATCAGTTTGTGTTCTTGAATCTTCGTTGTATTTTGAATCTCGTGTTTGTCTATAATTCGTGCTGTTCAATATATCCTTGTATCTATTCACATTGTTCGTGATTTTCGCACACACATACATAGTGCTCATAAATTTGAAGCTTTAACAATTTTGCCACTGTTCTTGGCTTTTGAGCATCCGCACACACCTACTCAATGTTTCTTGAAAAATGTTGCTTTCTTGATTCTGAATCATGTTCTTTTTTGTTTTCTTTGACTTGTTTCCATATTCTTGCCTTTGATTCTTGTTTCCGTATAGGCTTAGGTTTGGGATTTGATAGAAATCACATTCTTTAGGAAAATTGAAACAAATTCCCCTTTGATCTTCAAAAACCCTCGCCCCAGTTCCAGCTTAGGTTTTAGCTGAGGTTCTCAATCCCTACCATTTTCTTCTCTCTAACATTCACCCTAAAACACTCTAAGTCAAGATAATGGGTATGCTTAAGTGGAGGGTAGATACCCCAGAAAAACTCGAGCACTTTAGAAGAGAGTTTTCTATCCCAGCCGACGTCCAAATTAGGTTGGCTGGGGAGGAGGACTCTATTATGTCGGATGGAGACTCCATGTCCTTTCCAATGGTTGCCTTTATCGAATGTGGACTTTGGTTTCCCCTTGATACTCTCTTTGCATGAAATCCTCCACTTTTACAAACTTAACCCCATGCAACTTGCCATAAAACTTATATAGGGTCATCAATGGCATAATTGAACTAGCACACCAAGAAAAAGTTAGGATCACTTTAGCCGACATCAAATTCTGCTATACCATGTGTAACCTTAAGTCTGAAAAAGGCTACATATATTACCTCAAGCCTAGATCCACTGCCTACAAACTAATAGTCGACCTCCCAGACTCTAACAAGGGTGCTGGAGATGATTACTTCATCGTCTCAGGCAACTGGGAATTTACACCTGATGACGACCTTCATCTCTATCCTCTACGCCGATCGGTGTTTAAAGAAGGTGATGGTAAGAGCTGAGTTACCTTTTTAATCATATTTTGGCTAGGATTTGTCACTATATATCTATTTTTTGTAATGTTCTTATTCTCACTTCTTTTTGCAGCTCTTCCCTAGCCAGTAAAGGATTTTCGACAGACCTTCTTTCCTAGCCTCGATCTAAAAAGGATTTTAGGTGTGGATATTAATAAGCGTAAAGCCCTTTTGCTGCTTAATTGACGTCCCACGCCAAAGCAAGACTTTTCCATCAGCAACAACTCCAACAGTTGCTTCATCGCCAAGGCCAGATCTGGCCTCTTCATCAGACCCAGTAGAGCAACCCTCCACTTCTGCTCCAGCTCAACTAATCTCATCATCTCAGCACCGATGCCGACGTCGTGCTTTACAAAATGTACTAGCAGGCCGAACTCGTAGCTGCAAACGACAAGATCTTGATGCGTTGGCCTACGATCTAGCCAATCCTTTCATCGCCCTTCCCACTATTCACTTAGGCACCAAAGTTACACTTGCTGCCACTGCTGACGAAATAGGTCGCAAACCAGCCGTCGTTGAGGACCTTCTAGCCAATGTCCCTTGGGTAGTGACTGTTCAATCATCCTCTTCTCTCTCTCAATCCAAGCCAAAGCCTAAAAGAGTCAAGAAGGCTAAGACCAAGGCTACAGTGACTCAGGTTGATTCTGAGGAAACTGTACCGATCTCAAAACTGGCTGAGTCTGAAAAGAATACTCCTGCTGTCGATAAGAAGCCAGCCGAGGCCCTATCGCCCGACGTCCCTCCGACAAAGAAGCCAAGATCTGACCACCCTGAAGGTAGCAACAACTTTCCCTATAGCATGATTTGGGTGCTCGAGGTCATGGTAGGGAACAGACCTTTGACGACTGGTGACAACGCGCACTACAACAAAAGTAACCTATGGTGATGAAAAGTAGTGAAGAAAATAAATTTCGTTACTAAATAACAATAATTCGTGATGAATTATAAAATTTTGTCACATATAATAAAAAAAAATAGGTGACGAAATTTATTTTCGTCAACAAATACTTCTTTTAGGTGAGGAAAAATTAAGTTTTGTCACCCATGGTTTTTCCGCTAATTCTTGTTTGGTGGTACCAAAATTTTGAGACTTTTGTTGAGAAAAAAAATTGTTACCAATTATAAAATTATTAGTGAGGAATATATTTTCATCACTAATAATTATATATATATATATTTTGAGAAACTTGATTTTAAATATTTGAAGAATATTTGGTGAGAAATATATTATTGTAACTAATAATTTTTAATATTTTGAGACTTTTTAGTGAGGAAATTATTTTGTCACTAATTTTGGAAGGAAAATTTTGACATATTAGGCGGTAATAAAAAAAAGGAAAAATTAGTCTAAGGTCCCTCTCCCATTTTTAATAATGGAAGAGATCCACAATATTATTTTATGATGTCTAAGGTCCCTCAATCCCCAACACCCATATATCACAGAGAAATTTGATTCCCTTAAATCAAACTGCCTCTCACTCTTTTCTTTTCTCTTTGCTCTTCTCTCTCCGACGAACTCTACCTCCATCATCGGAGTTCATCGTCGTCATTTGTACTGGACCAGACCGGATACAGTAATCAAGTATATGATAGATGGTATGCTTCTGAGAGAGATTTTGATTGATGAGAATTTATCTTAGTATTCAGTTATAATGCTTGATGAAGCTCATGAGAGGACAATCCACATTGATGTCCTTTTTGGATTGTTGAAGCAGCTTGTAAAGAGGAGACTTGACCTTCGATTGATTGTCACATCTGTCACATTAGATGCAGAGAAATTTTCAAGTTATTCCTTTAATTGCAATATCTTTACAATTCTTGGAAGAACTTATCCGATGGAGATACTCTACACCAAATAGCCAGAAAGTGACTACCTAGATATATCTCTAATCACGGTTATAGAGATCCACTTGACAGAACCTGAGCGTGATATCCTCCTCTTCTTGACTGGTCAAGAGGAGATTGCTCTCTCTCTCTCTCTCTCACAACTCATACACATATAAACATCCATGTATATAGTATGAAGTTAAACTGTTTGACAAAATGCTTCTTAGAACTCCAAAACACATAACTGTGAGATTTGGTTTGACAAAACTCTTTTTAGAACTGTAAAACATATAGCTATGAGCTTTGAAGCTAACTTGTTTGATAAAATGTTTCTTAGAAAAATAATCATAAAGAAAACAATTACAATTTTCTCTAGTTTGTTCAAAACACAGAGAAAATTATTATTGTTTTTTTGTTTCTAGGTAGCCCAAATTTCTCTAGTTTGGTTTGATTTTGAATGACCAATAATAAAGAAGTTTAGATAACCAAGAAATATTTCCTGGTAGGTAACTAGAGAAATTCTTTGATTTTGAATGACCAATAATGGCTACGAGAAATTTGGAGAATCAGAAGCTTCTTCTGCAACCATATATCCAAAGAAAAAATATTAGAGAGTGAGAGAGAGTTTAGGCTAAGATGAGACTTGAACTTACTTTGTCCAAAGAAATTAGAGTGGGAAATCCAGAGAAATTTGGAGAGAATTTCTCTGGACAGTGGGAAGTCCAGAGAAATTTGGAGAGAAGTCCAGAGAAATTTGGAGAGAAGTCCAGAGAAATTTGGCAAGAATTTCTCTGGATAGTGGGAAGTCCAGATAAATTTGAAAAGAAGTCCAGAGAAATTTGGAAAGAAGTCTAGAAAAATTTAGAGAGAATTTCTCTGGATAGTGGGAAGTCCAGAGAAATTTGAAGAGAAGTCCAAAGAAATTTAAGTCCAGAGAAATTTGGAGAGAATTCCTCTGGAGATTGAAATTTCTCTGGATCAATGTGTGAGGGACCTTAGACATTATGAAAATATTTGATGTCCTTTATGCTATAAACTCTTAATACCAGGGACCTTAAAAAAAAATCCCCCCTCTCCCATTTTTAGTAATAGAAGAGATCCACAATATTATTTTATGATGTCTAAGGTCCTTCAACTCCCACATTCATATATCACAGAGAAATTTGACTCTATGAAATATTATAAAATCGTTACATATATTTTTTTGTTCTAGGTTTCGATCAATCGCAACCATGGAAAGGGGGTGGAGCCATGAGAGTAGCAGCGAAGGTAGTTGGAATCACCATCGTGAACGACGATCTTTGCGGCGTCCCGTCGGTATCTCCGGCGGAACATCAAGTCAGCTCAGCCACTCACAGAGCCAGTCGTCTTATCTCATCTATCATTACTTCTTCCGAAGAGGTGAATCGGCACATCTTGACAACTTTTCAAAACAATCTAATCGACGCTGCGTCGTAGAGGTTGTGTTGGGAGCTCGACGATTGGGAGTTGAAAGTTCTGTTGAGTGCTTCGAAAGTTAAAATCATAAATATGGCAAATATTTTTTGATTGTATAAATATATATATATATATATATAGAGAGAGAGAGAGAGAGAGAGAGAGGGGTCGGACTTGGGAAGAAGGAAATTGATGATGTGTACCCTTCTCTCCAGTAGAATCCCACTCTTTTTATTGTGTTTGTGAATTGTGATAATGTGCATATATATGAGTCAACTGATTTCTTGTGAAAAAATGATTTACTGTTATCATTTCAGTAGAATTTCAGAATTTATCCATTGTCAATGGCAAACTCATGTACGAAATGGAACATTTTGTCAGGCTTGAAACAAGCAAATAGAAATCTCCTCCAACTTGGTTTGGATTTTGGGAGAACCTCTTTTTTTGATCTCATAACTAGTAAGTTTCTCCCACTCTTCTTATCGAGACTACTTATATTCAATAATTGATATTTGATTCTACAGAATTCAGGTTGTAGAGCTGGTAATAATTGTTGATTTTGCTAAATTCGACTTCATAGAGAAAATTGGTGCAGGGACTTTTAAGAGAAATTTTTAAATTTCTCTGACATTCCCTAGACTTTCCATTGCAAATTTCTCTGGTCTTCCCTTTTCTCCAAAGAAATTTTTTTCTCTGGCCTTCCATATATTTCCCACTCTCCATTAGAATTAGGTAAGGATAGATATACCTTGGAAAATTTGTAGATAAGTACAACAAAAATTTATTGAATTTATTCAATGAAAATGATAGGAATTTCCTAAACAATTGTAGAAATTCTGAATCAATATCAACAATATAGCATATTCAAACAAGATGGAGCACATTACAATTTCTCTGGAGAGAAGGGAAATTTCTCTGGAGAGAATGGAAGGCCAGAGAAATTTACAGTGGGAATTCTAGGGAATGTTAGAGAAATTGGTCTTTGAAGTTGAATTTTCTCTGGAAGTCTAGGGAATGACTTCTTCTCTTTCTTGTCTATGCTAAGGTATGGCAAGATCTTACTATCAACGCCATCTTCCCTACCCCTCGAGCAAAAGGTCCCTGCTTTACATGGAGTAAAAAAAGCTAGCTATTTTTTTATTATTTTTCATTTATACATTTTTGTCTTCTCTCAAACGGATTGAATGGTGTTCTCTGTCTTTGCTTCACCGTCATTCTCTCGGATTTACAGACCATTATTGTTCAACAAACTGGTATGTATATCTCTCCCTCTCTCTATATATATGTATGTACGTATATATGTTTCGTATTTTATTTTGTATAGTGTATTAGTAGGTTCAACAAGTATAATGGTTTGGTTTGTTTTTTGTGAATGGAATGAGAAATACAATTGTATATTATAAGAAAAATTATTTATTATGTAATTTTTGTATACATGTTATGTATTTTTGTATAAATATTATATAATTTTTTTTATGAGTTACGATAATTTATAATTCATAAATATTTTTTTTGGTAGCAATGTTACGTATTTTTGTGGTAATATTACACATTTTTATAACAATGTTATGTATTTTTGTAGCAATGTTATGCATTTTATGGTCTAAAAAAAGCTTCAATAAAAAAAATGTATAACCTTACTACAAAATACGAATTTAATTTTTTAATCATAAATTATCATAACCAACAAAAAAAAAAATGACATAAGATTTGTGACAAAAATATGAAACATATACCAAAAAATTATATAATAAGAGGGCATATGGTTCACATCTTTAAGTGTATCTGCCAAAGGGTTCCCTATATTATATAATATACTAATTCTAATATTATTTTGCAATTGTATATTATAGACACAATAAATTTCCAATGCTATTGTACTAGATTTCCGATGCTACTGTACAAATTACACATCTTTTTATTCCTCTTCACTATCCTTTAATTAATTTACATTATTAATTGATTTATTTGATTTTGTTGAATTGTTTAATTACTTAACATTTGAAATTATTTTATTACTTTTTTGCTCAAATTCTTGTTTTGTTTAATTTTTTTTTCCCTTCATATTTGTTAGTGTTGAAATGGAGGATGGTATAATGGATGATGGTGGACTTGAGGGATGTATTGAAGAAATGAGAGGGTTGGTCAAGGATAAATCACCGTATCTTGATTTGGAGTTTCCATCAGAAGAAACTACATATGAGTTTTATAATGAATACAGAAAAATTGTGGGGTTTGGTATTAGAAAAGATTATTGTAACAAAAGCAAGAAAGATGGTGTTATGACTAGTAGAAAGTTTATTTTTTTTTAAGAAGGGAGAGAGGGAAAAAGAAAAACGGTACACGATGATAAAAAATCCTCAAAGTGAGACAAGAACAAATTGTAATGCATTCATGCATATATCTTTTAAGTAGGACTTGTCGAAGTGGATTGTGTCAGTTTGATAACAACCACAATCATCTTGTGCATCTTCCTCAATGTACTCATTTGATTTCATCTTAGAGAAAGGTATGTGATGCTCAGGGTATGAATATTGATATAGCTGATGATACTGGAATATCTCTTAAGGCTTTACATGATCTTATTAGGCTAAGTTTGGCATTTTTAAAAAAAATCAAAAAGTCACTATCCTATTTAAGTCACATCATCTTATTTAAGTCATATCACCTCTCTACCACATCACTTCAAACCCAACCCATATTTCATAAAAAGTCAAAAAATACACTTATTTAGAACATCCCAAACAACCTCTTAGTGTTATAGTAGGAGGGAACTACAACAAAAGTAATCTATGGTGACAAAAAGTACTGAAGAAATCACTAAATAAGAATAATCCGTGATGAATTATAAAATTTTGTCACATATAATAAAAAAATAAAAATAATAGGTGACAAAATTTATTTTTGTCAACAAATACTTCTTTTTAGGTGAGGAAAAATTAAATTTTGTCCCCGAAAGTTTTCCCGCTAATTTTTTTTGGTGGCACCAAAATTTTGAGACTTTTGGTGATAAAAAAATTTGTCACCAATTATAAAATTATTACAGTAGTAAGGAATATATTTTTGTCACCAATAATTCTGTGTATATTTTTTTTGAGAAACTTGATTTTAAATATTTGAAGAATATTTGGTGAGAAATATATTATTGTAACTAATAATTTTTAATATTTTGAGACTTTTTAGTGAGAAAATTATTTTGTCACTAATTTTGGAAGGGAAATTTTTATATATTAGGCGGTAATAAAAAAAATAGACTACTAATTTTTCCCCCATTTTTTTTTGTTTATCAGTTTTCCTATCTCCTCTCTCTCAAAACAAAACACAAGTTAATTAGCTCTCTAAGTAACCTATGGTGATAAAATATAGTGAAGAAAATAAATTTCGGTACTAAATAAGAATAATCCGTGACGAATTATAAAATTTTATCACATATAATAAAAAAGTAAAACTAATAGGTGACGGAATTTATTTCGACAATAAATACTTCTTTTAGGTGAGAAAAAATTAAATTCGTCACTAAAGGTTTTCTCTTTAATTTTTTTGGATGGCACCAAAATTTTGAGACTTTTGATGAAAAAAAAGTTGTCACCAATTATAAAATTATTAGTGAGGAATATGTTTTTGTCACCAATAATTTTAAATATTTTTTTAAAAAAAATTAATTTTAAATATTTTAAAAATATTTGATAAAGAATATATTTTCGTCGTTAATAATTTTGATATTTTAAAATTTTTGGTGATAAAATTATTTTATTGCCAATTTTAGAGAGAGAATTTGAGATATTGGGGGTAATGAAAAAACAGAACCCTACTAATTCCCCTCTTTTTTTTTATTTTTATTTTTTTTGTTTTTGTTTTTGTTTTTTGGTGATTCAATTTTCCTCTCATCCATCTCTTGCAAAACACACATTCCTTCAGTTACCCCCTTCTCCTCCTTCAGCTTGTTCTTCTCCTTCAGCACCGCCACCGATGTCACCCGTTCTCCTCCTTCAGTGCTGCCATCGACGTCACCCGCGTTCTCCTTCAAGCAATCGTTAACGCTGCTGGCGTCGCTTATTCGGTTATTTCTCTATTTTTCTCTTTTTAGGTATGGGTCCTCTGTCTCTCTTTCACACTCAATTTCTCTGATTTTTCCATCTTTGTTTTCCCTAAATTTCAAAACTAATTTCGTTGTTTTCCCTAATTTCAGAAACTACTGAGACACGCAGTGTCCCATATATGATTTCTTTGGACTGGTTATGAAGAAATGGGTGCTTGAATATAGACTTGTTAAGTTAATGATTCGTTCATGTTATTTGCTTTATATGAGTGTAAGACTATGAGTGTATGATTTGATGAATAGACTTTATTCACAATTTGCTTTATATGATTGTATTCACAGTTTATTCACAATTTGCTTTATATAAGTGTATGATTAAATGAAATTCAACTAATGAGTGTATGATTCAATGAATAAATTTTTTTCACAATTTCCAATTTGGTATATTAATTTAGCTACTTGAGACTTCCCAGAGAGTCGGTTCCCAGGAAGCCTTATGCATTGGGTATGACTTTTTTTTCAGTAAATTAAAAGAGTGGAAAATGGAGGATAGGTATCTGAAACTCAAGTATCCCTACCTCGGGTATGGCTTGCATATTGAAATGTCTCCTACGACGCAGAACTCTAGTTTCTGTCAAGCAAGCCAAGCATCTACCGGTGTATGAATCTTGTGCCCAGAAATTAACTGAATACGTGACATTAAACACATTTTAGATGTTTGCTTCTGAAATTCATTCTCAAAAGTTTCTTCTCCAGTACAAGATCTGGCTTCCATGTTTCTAAAAACCTCACCGAGCGCATCCGATTGAGGCTATAAGCACAACAGGGAGCATTTACATACTGTAGAAAGTGCAGCAAAGCCTTAGATTTCTAATCTACTGCCCAATGCAAATATATGAAATTCTTGTTAGAAAGTAACAAACTTCTAGAACAATATGAAAATGGGTAAAAGAATAAAGTACAATTTATAATTCTTGGCCCCGTTTGGGAACCTTCCCTTTTAGTCAAAAAACGAAAAAGTTACTAAATTAGCCAAAAAGCTAACAACCTATACCAAAAAGTCAAAGATTCTCTTTTCTCTCTACTTTTTGTACATCTTTTCGTAAAAAGCCAAAAAGTCATCCCAAACATACTAGTTTTTTTTAGCTTATATTTTAGCTAAATAGTCAAAAAGTTACTAAATTAGCCTGTTCCCAAACGAGTAACATTAAAATAGTTTAAGTCAGATTTAAACATTAAAATGCTATCACTATGAGTAACATCAAAATGCCATCTATTTCTCTTTGAACTTGCCAAATCTATGTTTGATGTGCTTTGATTTCTTGAACATAATCCCTTAGCTGTTTGTTTCCACGCTTTAAACTAAAAAAAAGAGAAGGTAAATAATAAAGGTCTTAGAGAAAGCATTCCTTTTATGCAATTGTTACCGAAATTGTTGTAACAGTTAATGCTACTAGACTTTTTGACATCCTTGGAACATCTATAATTGTCAAGACTTGTAACAATTAATGCTACTAGACTTTTTGACATCCTTGCAAGTTATCTTTTTATTTCTTCCCCCCTTAAAATTATTCTCTTCAAATCACAAATTTATGTAGGCCTCATTCATATATCGTTGTTGCCAATGCTTTATTTTTTCCTTTCAGGAATTGAATATTTTTTACCTTTTTATGTATAATCCCCAGTGGGGTAGTAGTTTTGATTTTTTTTTGGACAGGTACTTAATATCTGATGGCTGGATGCTACGTTGGAAGTTATGACCTTGGTAGCCAGTCAAATGAGAGCTATCATTTTGAGAGATTACACATAGAGCCTATATATGATGCATTTATTTGCCTTTTAACAAAACAAATTATGCGCGATCCTGTTACCTTAGAAAATGGTCAAACTTTTGAGTGAGAAGCCATTGAAAAGTGGCTCAAAGAATGCAAGGAGAGCGGAAAAATGTTGTTTTGTCCGTTGACTCTAAAAGAATTAAGAAATACAAAAATGAACCTGAGTATAGCTCTGCGGAACACCATTGAAGAATGGAATGCTAGGAATGAAGCCGTTCAACTTGATATGGCTTGAAAGTCATTATATCTAACCAGTCCAGAGAACGAAATTATGCAGAGTTTGAAGTTTGTCTAGTACCTCCAACATAACAGCTGGTCAAATAAGCATGTTATTCGCAACGCGGAGCTGATACCTACAATTGTTGACATGTTGAAGAGCAGCAGTCGTAGAGTTCGTTGCGAAGCTTTGGAAACTCTTCGAATTGTAGCAGATGAAGACTTTGATAATAAGGTGGGTCATTGTTCAAATTATCCAACAATCAGGGCATGGCTGCAATTAATGCCTCTTATTTATGACTTTTTTTTTAATTTTAATTTTATTTAGGAGATAATGGCTGAAGAGGACACAGTATGAACAATAGTTAAGTTCTTGTCTCATAAGCCATCGAAAGAGAGGCAAGAGGCTGTCTCTCTGCTGTTTGAGCTCTCCAAGTTTGAAACTTTGTATGAAAAGATTGGTTATGTTAATGGAGCAATTCTTATATCGGTTGGAATGACTAGCAGCAAATCAGAAAATCTGTTGACTGTTGAGAAGGTTGATCGAACTTTGGACAATCTCGCTAAGTGTGAGAATAATGTAAGACAAATGGCTGAAAATGGTAGATTGCAACCTTTTTTTGACACTACTCCTTGAAGGTATTTCCACTATCATCATTAGTTACGCGCTGATTTGCTTGCAAAAAATGTACATTTTTTGCCAAAGGCAGAACATAATTTTTATTCTTTGATATTTAGAATGGACGTAACAATTTTTCACGTGGAATGAAGGTCCACTGTTGACAAGAGGTCCTGTGGTATAACTTTATAAAATTGACAAGGTAAAATGAATAAGGGGGTTAATGGAGATCATGAAGGAGGCAACAATTAAGAGTTTAGTTTATTAAGGAGTTAAAAGTTTAATTAGGTTTTTATATCTTAATATTTTTTTTGTTGCCTTATTGGATTGTTCCTTTACTTTGGTCTGTGTATTGGACTTGAGTGTATTGAATTATTAGAGTTATTGCCATAATATTGAGAACGGAACTTATATACTTCACTTCTATCTCTTAGGCCGTCTCGTCTCGTCTTCTTATTCTTCTCTTCTTGCCCTACTCTTGTTTGGCTACTTTCCCTTTTCTGCTTAGTCTTTTCTTTTACTGTCTGCTGCATCCATTTTGGTGTTAGACAATCCACAATCCTTTTTCATCAATTTTGGTATCAGATAATCCACCCAGTCCATCGGACCACACCAAAAACTAGGCTAGATTAGAACTAGAACAGCCTTGGAGGAGGTATCCCATGAACTCGTACATCACTTTTTTGGTAAGTCTTGCTTGTTTTTTCTTTTTATTTTTTTTCATGTCGGTTAGTATATACTAGTTAAAGCACAACAGTTTGACTACTTATTAACTAAGATTTAACAAGTTTCAAGATGTATTTAATGAAAATAGATTCATTATCAAAATTCTTACTTAGCATGACCCTAGTTAAAATACATACTAACCAAAGTAGAGACAAAACTATGCGTTTACTTTTTTGTGTATTTTTGCTAGGCAATGTTAGAGTTGCTCTAAGTTAGTGATGTGATTAATAGGTGTAGACGCGCCTTCGGGCCTCGCTACAGTTTGGGCTCAATTTGTGTCACGGTCCTGTATCTAATCTCGCAGAGTACAATGCAAGACCGAGGACTCATCAAAGAGTCCAAATTCGGCAAATCGTTTTAGAAAACAGATTTTTTAGAAAGAAGTGCCAAACATGGACTGCTTTGCCAGATACAGAGTCGCCACCTAAATATTTATTTTGAGGAAATTTAGGAAACCCTGACTCGTTGCCTAAGGCCACGTGTCCGTCATCACCAAAGTTGCCTCTGCTCGGGAATTTGGGTACGATTGGGGAAGGTCACTTCGTGAGCACCCCTGCTCGCCCGATCAAAGATCGGCCTCTACTAACCATGATATCTCGTTTTTGAAAACACATGCGTTCTTATTCCGATTAATTAGCTAGAATTACTATGTGATGCGCATAGCAAAACAAGTATAGACTGGATCGCCTGAATTGGAACAAAACATTGCATATCCGTTTGTTTGGAAATGTTTGAAGTTTGCTACTCGCAAGTAGGCTAAAATGCGGATTTCAATGAATTATCCCAATTCAAGTAATCCAATCTTCACCCACAGGCATTCAGGCAGGTATATCATATAAGCATATAGCCTCATGGTAAGCATGCTATTATGGCAGTCACTCACACACATGCAAGGATTCTTAAGCATAAACACTTACCGAGTACTCCAAGCCAAAACAAAAACTATGTTAGAAATCCATGCATGATCCTAACTATACAGAAATGCCTAATGCAACACATGCAAAATGCAACTAAGATAGGCTCGGCTATTCTAAAGATGGCATGTGAAATGCTACAACTAACAAGTATTCAACTCGGAATTGAAATACAAATACAGTTAGTATGATGCGCCGAGCCCGGTGTATGCAAGATAGATGAATGAATGCAAACATGCTATCATACTGTATGCTAATTGAAACATGCCCTAATCTAACCATCATAAGCTGGTAAATAAAAGGGAGAAAGACGTGAGGTTGGAAGACATACATCACACGCACGCACACTTATTACAGTTGTGCCCTCGCTCGGAGGGTCCGAATAAATAATATACAGTCCGAATAAATAGTACAGTCCGAATAAATACAAAATCCTAATTAATTAACAAATTAATCTAGGAAAGCAGGTAAATTAGTACGCAAATTCATGGACCGCCTCAGCTCTGTTCCAAATGATGAATGATGCATGCTTGAGTTGCCTTGTGCAAAAATCCACTATGATGCCCCAGTTTGCAATTGTTCTTGGAATATTGCGCAATGCTCCAGAAGGCTGCTGATTTCTGATTTACTGTAACAGAGAGCAACAAAGGGGCATGGCAAAATATTTTCACATATGTATGTATGACTACTCTTCAGAGAGTGTAGTCCTCGATCCTTATGCCACCAATCACGCATATCGATGCATGATGGCCGAGGAGTCGAATTGCACGACTCAATATGAAATGAATGCACATGAAAACACAACAAGACCTAAACTCCATCATGGGTAATCTGGAGTGTCGGCGACAGGGAATTGAGACACGTTCCGTCACTCGGAGTACGAAACGTCCCTCGTTTCCCGTGCTTGGGCTAACTCCTATCCCAAACACGATGCAAATGAGATGGCATACACAATGCGACTAACATACAACCTAGCATACACAATGCTATGAAATGGCATACACAATGCTCGATGTAACATGGCATACACAATGCTTTAACATACAACTTAGCACACGCAATGCTAAGGACTGAAATGACATACACAATGCATGATGGACTTACACCAACACGAGTGGACCTCAGCCACACTCACATCAGTGACCATGGTATGAAAATGAGAGAATCAAAATGCATGCACACATGCATGAATTCCAAGGACCGAACCTAAGGCATAAAATGCCACTCTACCAAAGCATGGCAAGGGATGAAAGATGGCATACAAACATGTAATTTCCAGCACTGAAACATGATGCTAAACGGTCCCGAAACATGAAAATATGGCACCCGATGCATGAAATAAGCCCCGAAATTCAAAGCTAGGCACATGCATTAAATTATAACTATGTGAAGCAAGCATTATTTGGCCATGAAGTACAAAGACAGAGCCAAGACAGTCCCAAAACATGCACATTTCTAGTTTATAGCATGGCCAAAAAGTGCTAACATGATGGACAAAAATAGCATGCAAATTCGGCTAGCAAGCATGGTTTACATGGCATGTATATGAAGCGTATGAGAACTCATCAAACCAGCCAAAAACAGTGAATAAAACATGTCAAAATATGCCCAAATAACCACTGAAATGCAACCAATGCATGCAAAAATGATGAGTTCCTTTAGAGGGCCATACAAGGGGTTATTAAGCACATATAAGATAGACATGTAACATGGAAAAACCACCTCTGGAAATGAGTTATGAAAGCCCTAAAACCCACCAAATAGGCCCTGAAATTGGTCTAAGAAACATGCAAATGAAAGCCCCTTTGAAAGGCCTTGAATAGGATTGCTCTACACATTCATCAAAGACATAAAATATGGAAAAATGGGCTCTTGCAAGAGCTTAGGTAGACCTTAAAACCCTCAGAATGAGGCCTGAAACATGACTTCAATGCATGCAAAATAGGATCCCTTTGGAAGGCCAACAATGCTAGTAAAGAGAATGAGGGGTGAGAGGGTCACCCCTCTATGATTTTGGAGCTCAAAGACATATCAAGGCCACTGAAAATCCACTGGATTTCAGTGGCTGAGAGGCCAAAACAAGGCCAACGCAAATGCTCAAATGCTCAAATGCATGGCTCAAAGCATGGGGAAATGACGCATGAAAGGAAGAAGATGACTCCAAACAGAAAAGTAACCTCAATCAAACTTAAAGAGAAGGTCAAAACAAGACTTTCTTCAGTTTAGGTCGAGGTCCAAAAAAGCTCACAAATAAGGCTAATATATCATGCAAAATAAGCCCTAAAAGAGAGATAAAGCATACAAGGGGGTAGGAGACCTCAAACAGAAAAGTACTCTTAAAAAAACATGAAGAGGAGCTCGAAATAAGACTATTTTCAGTTTACACCAAGGCTCGAATATGCTTGCAAATGGAGCTAAGGTATAGAGCAAAATAATGCAAAAATAGGGGAAATGAGGACCTACCCTTGTAGCACAGCAATGTAGCCAACCCTGGACCAAGAAAGTGAGCTTTGAACCTCTGAAAATGAGTTCCAAGGTGCTGGAATGGATGGTGAAGGTGTTAGGCTTAGAGGTGTAGTATAAAATGGCCAAGAATATTATGGTTTGGAGCTTGGAGAAGAAGGCTATGAAAGATGGAGTGTGTATGCCTTAACCAAATGTCTAACCCTTGCAAAATGAGATGGAGGGTTAGTTATATAGAGGGAGAGAAGTAAGGCTTCTTAGAGAAGTAAGGCTTCTTAGAGAAGCCAAGAGAGAGGTTCAAAGCTTCTATAAGAAGCTTGACCAAAGGGGTCAAGCTTCTTGAGGAAGCTAGGCCAAAAGGGTCAAGCTTCCTCAAGAAGGTTGACCAAAAGGGTCAAACTCCTCCTACCAACCAAGCAAAGGGGTCAAAATCCCTTTTTAAGGACCAAAATAGGGACAAAACCCTCGGATAGTGGGTCAAGTGCAAAACAGCTGGAACACACTTGAGAAGAGCAAAAAGTAGAAAGCTGGCCGACCAGCTAAGGTAGCCGGCCGACCAGTCCCCCTGGTCGGCAGACCAGGGGTCAAAAGTGTCAAGCAAAATTACTGGTCGGCCTACCCAGAAAGGTGGCCTCCCAGATGAGTAGATCACAGCCATGTGGTGAAAAATCAGAAAAAGTGACCTAGGAGGGAGAAAAACCAGCTTTTTAGAGGGGTTCAAAAGGGTCAAGAAGAAATACTGATCGGCCTACCCATATTGGTGGCCTCCCAGATGAGCACAACACAATGGTGGTATGAAAAGCCAGAAATTATGGCTCAAAAGTGAGAAAAACCAGCTTTCTGTCAGAAAAATCGGCTTTTGGAGAGAGAAAATGAGAAAACTAGTTTTTCAGGGGAAAAGGTGGCCTCCCACCATCCTACCATCTTCCTAACAATGAAAATAAGGTCCCTGCCAAAAATGAACCCTAACCGATGCAAAACGAGGGTTCGGGGGCCAAAACGCGCGATCCGGGGCTCCGAAAACAGGCTATTAGGCACCGGAAGTGGCGTATGACCACGAAGGTGGTCTCCCGGGCCACAATGTCCCTCAAAAGGGAGGAAGCAAGGTGCGTGCCAAAAATCAGAGCAAACGGAGGTAGTTAAGCTGTCCGAATCGAGGCACACAGCCGACGACTCTGAAAATCGAAAACTGTGCTCCAAACGGGAAAAATAGCCTACGACCACGAAACGTAACCTACGGCGACTGAGAGATGGTCTACGAGACCTCTCCCTCCCTTCGGGAAGAGAAAATAGAGAAAATAGGACCTGGTTCGCAAACTGAGGCAAAGCACAAAAGAGCTCTGAAGTCTGGAGGTAAGGCTCGCAGCCGAGACTCCGCAACCTCAGAACGAGCACAATATGCAACATCACCGAGCGCTCAACTGGTGACGTCTAAGTCTTAAGGTCGGTCAAAAATGGGGTGTCTACAGTTGCCCCTTTTTAACAGAACTCAGAAGTCATACGTGACGGGAGTAAATGTCAAAGCTCAGAGACGACCCATTTTTGACAAGGCCGAAGACTTAGACAAACAGGCAGGATAACAAAGGTGTGCCCGCAGGCATGCCCGCAGGCAGGGGGCGAGATGCAAAATGATATGCACAAAGCCTGACGTAAATCATGATCATGCAAAGCAGCAAGCTGTAATGAAGCGCACACACAACAGTTTTAAGCAAGAATACAAAGCAACAACTACATTTCATGCAGTTAAGAATGCGGAGAATTATTCAATTCTCGTCATGTCTCACACGGAGAAGATACAATACCTGTGCGGCTCGTCTGGTTGCACTAGCCTCAAATGAACCGTACATACAATATTGTGCCTGCAAAAGAGAGAAACTCAACAAGCACAACATAGTTAGCAACACATGTTCAACGCTATATCAAACGTAGACAAACAGGGTGCTGATGGGAGAGTGCATTGCAATGCGAGAGACACGCTCGTGTCAATGCAAGCTAAGCGTGAGGGTATGACAATACCCATGAAACGTGCACAACAATGCAAGTGGTATGCATGAGAATGCAAATGACGTGCATAACAATGCAGGATAAGTGCAAATTCGAATGCGTGTTTGACGTGAAACAACGAGCAAAGAAATGCAAGTTTCGACGAGTGCGACTCAATTGCGACCTCCGATTTACCTCCCGAAAGGGTCACAATGTGCTCAAAAAGGATACATTTTGCTCTTGACGAGTGACGATGAAGCACGCATCGAAAGTTGGAGTTGAAGTTCCCGCGGAGGGATTTCGCGACGAAAAGTGCACTTTTCTTGTACTTTCTCAGGTCCCGGGGACTCCAATCATCACCAAAATTTGCAGAGACCTTGGAGACCACCTTGGGAACACCACCGACCAGGTTTGGTCCCAAGGGGAGGCCACCGACCAGGTTTAAGGGAGAGAGGTGGTCGGCCTACCAGAAAAGGTGGTCGGCCGACCAGCTAGCCCAAATCCGGGGCAGTTTGGTCTTTTTGCTCTCATTTCTTTAAATATACAAAACCAAACTTTTGCTCATAACATCAGGTCCGAAATCAGTCCCTCTCCCTTCCTAGAGCATTTTCTTTCTCAGATCTGCCCTCTATACGCGTTTTCCAATGCCCCACGCCAAGTTGTTTCTCGAAAACTTTCAGTTCTCTTCACTTTGAACCGATTAATTTTTGATTTCGGAGCTTCTTTTCTCATTTTCACCACTTGAGGTAAGTTTGTCTCAACATTTGGAAGATTTTCTTGGGAGTTGACTTTTGTTGACTTTTTCATTTCCCAAGAGTTGACTTTTGTTGACTTTTTCCAATTTTGGTTCATTTTGCTCATTTTTGCTTTTTTTTTTTGCAGATATCTCGAAATGGCCGGTCACTTTCCTCAGGGTGGAGGTCCTTCAGGCGCCGGAGATGATCCAGATATTATGGCTCTGCCTCCGAGGGTTCGACCATTTATTCCTGAGAGGTACGACCCTCCGACACATGTCCTCCCTCAAGCAGTTTCCTATCATTTTATTGATTTTGTTGATCGAGCACTGGTGGATCTTTTATTGCGGGAGCCGGAGTCTCACCTCTCCCATCAGGCACAGGAGGTATGTACTTCACTTTTACACTTTCTGCCATGTGTAACGTAGTCTGCATTTTTCGTGCATTCCCCGCTTTTGCCATGCTTATCTGCTCATTCTAGCACATAGCTTGTTCTGAACACTTTAGCCTATGACACAGCATTCTGTTTGCATTTTGAACACACAGTTTAATCACTTGAATTTCTGAACACACAGCCCATAAATTGATTGTGAACGCACATCACACACTTGTTGAGAGTAGAACACGCAGCCCAATGCTTTTGAAATCTGAACACACAGGCCAAGTACTTGATGTTGAACACACGGTTCAAACTTTGAGGTGAACACACAGCCCACTGATCTTGAAATCTGAACACACAGCCCAAATACTTGATGTTGAACACACGGCTCAAACTTTGAGGTGAACACACAGCCCACTGATCTCGAAATCTGAACACACAGTCCAAATACTTGATGTTGAACACACGGCTCAAACTTTGAGGTGAACACATAGCCCATTGATCTTAAAATCTGAACACACAGCCCAAATACTTGATGTTGAACACACGGCTCAAACTTTGAGGTGAACACACAGCCCACTGATCTTGAAATCTGAACACACAGCCCAAATACTTGATGTTGAACATACGGCTCAAAATTTGAGGTGAACACACAGCCCACTGATCTCAAAATCTGAACACACAGCCCAAATACTTGATGTTGAACACACGGCTTAAACTTTGATTGTACGCAGCTCACAGCATTGGATCTGATTTGGTTTGCACACAGCTTATACATGTCATTTGCATGCAGCTTATTCATTTCATTCTGAAACTGAATACAAGTGTTCATTATGAATGCAGGTGTCTTCTCGTATCACGTGAGGGTATGGCTCCATTGTCGCGAGGGAGTGGTACGCAGAGCTCCTGGAGGCTGTTTGCGAGTGGGTTGACCAGGCGGGGTTTGGACCTTTCTGTATAGGGATATCCCGCTACCCTGCCAGTAGGACGTTGATGGGTGCGCTTATAGAGAGATGGTGGGACACCACCAACTCTTTCCATTTCTCTACTACCGGGGACATGACTATGACCCCATTTGATTTTGCGATTCTGACGGGCCTCAACATGGGAGGCTGGCCGATCCCCTACGATGAGGACATGGGTGAGTGGGAGGCTGCCTGGGTTTATCTGTTGGGAGCTTGCCCACCAGTCGACCGATCTTTGGGCCGGGTCCGATACACCTGGTTTTCTACACAGTTCAGGCATACTGAGCCCGAGACTCCTGAGGAGATTGCACAGTACGCCCGAGGGTTTTTGATGTTCCTCTTCGGAACCACTCTGTTCGCCAATAGGGGGAACACCGTTGGGCTATATTTGCTGAGTGCCCTGGTAGACCTCTCGCAGGTTGGTCAGTATGACTGGGGTGGCGCCAGCTTGGCCACCCTCTATTGCTACATGAGCGCGACCTCCCGCGGACGGGGGAACATAGTCGGCGGCTACTGGAGAGCCTGGGAGGTACCTTCTGCCCTCTCGACTTACATTTCTGCTTTTCATTATCTGTACATTGCACGCACAACACACTTCACATTTTGTACTCACATTCTGCATTCAGCATTCTGTATTTGGATTCTGCACTCAGCATTCTGTATTCAGATTCTGCACTCAGCATTTTGTATTCGGATTCTGCACTCAGTATTCTGTATTCAGATTGCTTTTGCCCTATTTTTCATAGTTATGGGTTTTTGCGTACTTCCCGGTGCTAGCCCCAGAGCTCAAGGTGGAGGTGCCCCTCGTGATCCCCTACTCGCTCGTGTTTGAGGGCCAGTACCGACTGAGACCTCGGGAGACTCTCCCCTACCTACAGCAGTATTTCGACACGGTGCGGTCGACAGAGGTAATTCAGAACTCTCAGTTCTCCATGTTTTCACCTTTGATTTATTTTGCACATCTACGATTTCTAATCGGCTTATGCATTGGTTATTTGCAGATTGCATGGCAGCCTTGGGTGCCTTTGGGTGGGGACCTCCGATTTCAGCTTGCCGGAGGATGGGCCACCTCTCGGTATAGGATCTTGTTTGAGGGTCCGGTTGGTAGGGCCTGGTTCCTAGGGGAATGCTTCCTTCGCCAGACTATGGGTTACCCCGAGCAGAGTGTCCCCACAGCACCTCCGGTCGACATGCGGTCCGTCGATAGGCTCACTCCCCAGGGTGTTACTGACGCCAGGTTGGGCACCGATGTATTGCTACACTTGGAGGATGGAGAGTACGCGACCTACCGTCATACATATTTGATGCCTCAATTGGCAGGTGTCCGTACCCCTACGAGGAGGTCTACTGGCATGCCATCCTCAAGTCGCACCCGAGCTAGAGACATTCCTTCGACCGGTAGGGCTGGTACAACTAGAGGTGGGACTGGACTGGTCCCTTCGATTCCCCGACTTATCATCATGCAGGATGGCCAGACATTCCGACCGAATTGACGGGTTGGCAATACGAGAGCTCCTACCCGATTCTGATAGAGCCTCCTATACCTGATCATCGATATGTCAGTGACCCTGACTCACCATCGGTAGGCTCCACTGCTTTTTATTTGTCACTCAGATACTTAGGCATTCATTCAGTCATTGATGATCTGAGCTTGTATTTGCAGCCACCCAGAGAGTACATGGATGGGATGCTCGGATTAGTGGCCTCGCTCGAGGGCATGGTCTTGCGGAGAGAGGTGCAACTGTCCATCCTCGGTTTCCAGGTACTCTTTAATTTTCTCGCATTTATCATACTTCTGATGACATATTGAACTTGAACATCTTACTGTATTGATTGACTGTATGTATAGAGCACACCTGATACACACCACATTCATGTACTGTATCTGCATGCACCCACTCTATGTAGTTTTCTTGCATCTGCATCTGATATACATACTTTGGCTGATGTATTCAAATTGTGCTCTTTCTTTTCAGATGCCTCCAGTACATACTGGGCCACAGGCCGGGCCACCCAGGCCTTCTCGGAGAGCAGGGAGAGGGGGTTCGACTCGCGGCCGAGGCGGACGCAGGGCACCTGTCATAGAGAAGTAGTCCAGTGAGGGGGTGGAGTCTGCACATCCCCAGTCAGAGACATCCGTTGGCGGAGAGGATGACTCTGGTTTCGGTTTCGGTAGTGGAGATGATCCCGAGGAGGATTCCGAGGGCAGTGACTCCGATTCCGATGATGATGATGGTGCAGAGGTTGTTCTGCAGAAGAGGACGAAGAGGGCCTCTTACTCCTGTGCTTGAGAGCATTGATGCAGCTGTTCCCTGCTTTATTTACCTTTTTACTAGTAGCTGTAGCACATTGTACATTGTTAGGCAATTTTATTTTCTGCCTTGTTGTAAAATGTTGTAACAAAGGAAGCATGTCGGAATGAAACAGTTTTTGTTCAAAGAGTGTTGCATTTTATGTTCTTGCATCGCATCGCATCATTTTACACAAAATGAGATTTGAATGAAAATTGAGCATCGAAAATTCGCCAAGTTAGGTAGTGAACCGACATAGCAAACTAAACAACTTAACTTACTAAGAAACAACCAAACCTTAGCAAGTTTACAACTCGATAAACAAGACACAACAACGTTGATTAAACAGAGAGTAACAACTCAATATACAAAACTCGACAGCTCGACAAAAGTTAACAACTCGATAAACTTGACAACTCGACAAACGAAACAACAACTCGATAAGCAAAACAACAACTCAATAAGCAAAACCTAACAACAACTTTGATAAACAAAAGCATTTCGGACGATCTGGGTGACCGAACGCATCCGAAACAGAAGAAAACTCGCACCTTCAACACCCCCAATGCATGGAAATGCTAGGAACTTACTTCTAGAAGCTAGGAAAAGATCAAAGGGGTGTTTTCCTCCATGGCCGACCACCTTTGGGAGCTGGCCGACTAGCTTTTTCATTTGGAGACCAAGGGGGTGGTCGGCCTACCATAAAAGGTGGTCGGCCGACCACCTAGCTCAGCAATCATCATTTTTTCGACACGTGTCCCCCGAACAGTGCCTTATCCTCTTTAAAAGTCCTAGCTCCGTGGCTCATTCATTTCACCTCAGTTTTGCACCAAAATGGAGGCGTTTCTCGTCGAAAATCTCGCAGCTTGGATTGCTACTTTAGACGGCTCGGAAAAGTTGAACTTCCAGGGCTTCAGCTTGAATGCACTATTCACGCTGAGCTGTACTTCGCTGCACCTTCCTTCCATCCATGCTGCGGCGAGGTTTTGGAACCCGGTAACACGTGTCTTTAGCTTCGACGGGCAAGAGATGTGTCCTACCTTCGAAGATTTTCAAGTTTTGATGGAATCTGAACGCCATGAAGAGATTTTATCCCAGTTTCGCTTCGGTCACGCCCAAGCTTTAGGACAGATGTGTGGGCTCACCATGCATGATGCTCGGTCTCTGATCTGCAACGGGGAACTGGATATCCTTGGCTTGATTTATCGCTTTTCTGATGCCGGTAACCGCGGCGACCATCATTGGCAAGGTTTTCGGCAACATGCCCTTTGCTTGTGCATGCTATCTCACTTTTTGCTTGTCCCGGGCTTTAACGGATCTAGCATTCGTCTGATTGAAGTTGCTCAAGGCTTGAAGGAAGGAAAGAGCTGCATTGTCATGACATTGGCCGAGACGCTGATGGGCTTGGATGCTTTCTATCGCCGAGAGACGACCAGATTCGCGGGGAGTCCACTACTGCTGCAGGTAATGTTTCCCACCATTTCTCACATATATATTGCTCACATTACTCGACCCTCAGGCTCGGTTTTTCTCACAAAACCCTTTTCTCACTTTTCTCTCATCGTACGTCTATCTATTCTTTATTCTCTCATTTTTCATCCCTCCCCAGGTATGGTTGATGGATAAATTGCAGTTTGTGGACTCTTGCCCAGCCTACTCAACTCGCAGCTACTTCTTCCGACAATGACTAGTCAATGCCCTCGATGAGGGATGGTGGTTCGACTGGATGTGCAATTTGTCTGCGGATTGCATTGTTTGGCGCTGTCCTTGGCTCAATCTCCAGGCAATGAGCTATAGCATGTCCCGGCAGACCGGGATCCAGTTGATTGGTCTGACTCACTGTGTGTTCTATTTTCTGTTCCAGTTCCAGCGCCAGTTCGGTCATGATCAGACTTGCCCGCCAGAGGGGATGGAGTATCCTGCCGCATTCCCGGTTTGAGGCGCACAACTTGCCCGGTATGCCACAGCATGGAGGACTAGAGAACTCTTGGCCCCCGCTCCCACTTTCAGTTGCACTTTGTCTGACGAGTGCTTGGATTGGCTTAATGAAGAGGCACAGATTGGGCCCAGCTTGGCATCTACGGCTTTGATCAGCTCTGGGAGGGGGCGCAGGAACACCTGACTTGACTATGTCCCGGATTTATTGCTTTATTAGTACTTTCAAGTTTTCTTTATGAATGTAATAAAAATCAACTTCAATTTGTATGCAAGAGCAGGAGAACTCTGTATTGAAATCAATGAAATTGAAGGTTGTGGGTATTGAAAATTTTCTGCTTTGGTCCAAAAATGGTCTAAGTTGTAAAAAGATTAATTTGAACAAAGTCAACTTTTATTAAAACTTTTCAAAACCATTTTCAATATGGATCAGAACTGGACACGCCTGAGATCTGCCACTGAGATGCACAACCCCGGATCCCAGCAACTGAAAAGTTGCCCCTAGTCTGAATAGTACTGCAGTACTGCGCAGCAACGGAAAGTTGCCCCTAGTCTGAAGAGCACTGCACCGGAGATCATAACCGAACTCTTGAATGTTGAATAGACAAAGATGGCCGAGATGATCAAATGGACAAAGTTGATCGGGAAAAAGTTTATGGCTGAACTTCAGGATGAAGTTGCCTACGTATCCCAAAGATGGGAATTAAGCCTTACGTAGTTCAGGCTTAGGTTCACTCGAGTATTTTCACTCTCCTTTTATGCTCTAACTTTTGCCAAGGCCGCCTTTTGCGGGTTTTCAACCTTGCGAGCTCAGTTTTTATATTTTCCAATTTTTCAATGCTCTAACTTTTGCCTAGGTCGCCCTTTCGGATTTTCGGCCTAGCGAGCCTCTCAGGGGTAATATTTCTTCAACTTGTCCATGTTGATCGGTTGGGAGAACTCTAGGCCATGTAGATCCATTAGAACCACAACTCCACCTGACCAGATAACTTTGATGATGTAGGGACCAGTCCAATTAGGTCTGAACTTGCCCCTAGGGTCATGGATGGGAGCTCGGTTGTCCTTGAGCACCAAATCTCCTTTTAGATTCTTGGACTTAACTTTCTTGTTAAAAGCCCTGGCAATTCTGCGCTGATAGCCTTGAACATGGTACAGTGCTTTTAGTCTACGCTCGTCAAAATGCATAAGTTCTTCAAATCTGCTCTGTTGCCAATCTGTTTCGGCTATCTGACACTCAGCCAGCACTCGCAAAGACGGAACCTCAATTTCAATAGGTAGAACGGTGTAGACACCCCATTTTTGACCGTCCTCAAGACTTGGACGTCACAGTTTGAACACCCGGTGATCATCCATGTTTGTGTTCGTTTGGAGTTCCCCGAGGTCTCGGCTACGCGCCTTGCCTTAGGATCTCCGAACTTGACTGTTCAGTGTCTGGTTTTGCACCAAACACTTGCATTTTGCCTTGGAGGGGTAGGGAATGCCTTGTGAGGCATCCCCACACAGCATCGGCCATGGCCAGAGGCCACCGGCTGGTTTTTGCTGCCATCGGCAATGTATATTGCCGGTTGGCACTATTAATTGCCGGTCGGCACTCCCTTTTGCCAAAATGGCATTTTTGAGCAGCCGACTACTGTTCATCTACTTTTGCAGATATTTTATTACAGCTGTCTTACATTTGGCTCCCCTCCATACACGTGTATGGAGGGATCTCTCTCTTTAGAAGCTTGTCTTGTAAGCTTTACAAGACAAGAAGCTCTATAAGAGGAGCCCTTCTCTCCCTTGCTTAGGGTTAGAGACTTTAGAAATTTTAGACAGCCATATTAGGGTTTTGAGTTCTAGGGTTAGGATTGATACATATCCTATCTCTGTATCTCCCTCTTGTGTGTGTTTAATTGTGTTTGTGTCTTACTATTGCACACAAACACATAGTGTTTCACCTTCTCTTAGCTACTGAGGTTCTAAGAGGCTGGTTTTGGTGTTTTGGAGCTGGATTCAAGCCAAAGAGGGCTGTTGGAGCACCATTGTTGAAGGGGTCTTCAAGGGTAAGAAATTAGTCCCTTTATTTCCCATTTTTACATTGTATTTTTATCCATCTTTGAACTGTTTTTGTGCTTAGTGTATAACATAAAAAAGTTCTATTTTTAGGCCCTCTAAATAGTTCATTTAGGGTGTTTTGTTGTTTGAGGTTGTTTGATCCCTCTTAAGCCTTGTAAGGCCTCATTTTGTGCTATTTTGTGTAAGCTCCGGGACTTTAGTGTTTGGGCCTCCTCACCACTGAACTCTTGAGGGATTTCAGAGGTGAGGATGGTGCCTTGAGGTCCCAAGAAGGAGAGGGCCATCCCCTCTCCTTATTGTCCTTGAAAGGGACCCTTTTTGGCCTCTTGAGGGAGCATCATGTTAGAGTGTGTATTGATCATGTCTTGAACTGTTTTCCATGCTCATTATGCCATGATATAACCTTGTTGTGTGTTGGTTTGGTACACCATGCATACTTAGCATACCTACCATGTAATGCCTTGTTATTGCCTTAATATGTCTTAGGTTGTAGCCTTTGCTCTAGCATGTTTTAGGTTTAGCCTTGTGAAGGTTTTGTGCTCATTTTGCCATGTTTTAGGTCTATCCATAGTTGTTTGGGTTGATCTTGGCATTCGTAGTATAGCTCCTTTGTATTTGAGCTTGTATGCTTCAAGTATGTGAATGTGTAGTATGTGTTGCTGCATCATTTTGGTGGTTTGGAACCACCCTATATGTTATTTTAGTCCCTTTGACATGCTCATATGTTTGCCTTGGATGCCTCTTTGAAGCTTTGGAAGCTTGCCTTGCATGCTCCATGTTTTAGCATTTATGCGTGCCTTTAAATTCAAACCATCTAGATGCTATCTAGTTGGTCTTTTTGGGCTTAGTTTCATGTGTTAAAACCCTGTTTTTGGTTGCTTAAGTCCTGCCATGTGTGGTTGTACTAATGTAAGTCATTGCTTCTTTGGTGAGCCTTGAATGCTTGGGACCATTGTTGCATTTTAGCTTGCCTTGTTGCTTGGTTTGGCACCATGTTTAACATGATTTCAGAGCTTTATGTTGCATGCTAATTGTCCATGATATCCCTTTCAAGTGTGCCTTAGAGTTGCTTATTTAATGCCTAAGTGTTGGTCCAACTTACTTGCATGTGTGTATGTATGTTTGATCCCAATTCCTTGGTTTTTTGCCACTGTTTTAGGCCTATCTAGAGTTGCCTAAATCATGTCTAAGTCCACCCTTTTTCATCAGTTTGCATTGCCTCATGTTCGCCTTGTATGCTTGCATATAAGTGTCTTGCCATGCCATGTTGCATCCTTAGCTTGCATGCCTAGGTTGCATTGCATCTTGATGCATGCCTTGTTCCTTGGACTTGGTGATAGAATTGGGCTTTGGTTCGTTTGTTTGGTTTGGCATTTCATTTGACATGAAAGTTACACACTTGATTCTTTGGGCCACCATGCATGGAAATGCGTGATTGGTGGTTCGAGAATCGAGACACATGCCCTTTTGAGTCACAAACATCATTGCCGGTGGTAATTCTACTCAGCCGGTGGTGATTCCCAGTATCCAGAGAAGCATCCTTGAGACTTTGGCAGTCTTCAGAGAGGCAGAGCAGGGAAAACAGAGGCAGACTATGCATGGTGGTGCACTTCCGAGCAAGACCCGAGCATGCGTTGCATCTGGCTCTCCTCCCGAGGCGGTTTACTGCTTTTCTTAGTTTAAATTAGTTTGTTAGCCGATTAGGCAATTTGTAATATTTAATTAGCTTGCGTAGTTAATTAATTTGTATTATTTATTTGGTCCCTCCGGGCGAGGGCAAATCTGTAATAAGTGTGTGTGAGTGGTGTGTATGTCTTCCAATCCCCACTTCTTTCTTCCCTTTTATTTACCTGCTTTGATGGTTAGTATTAGGGCACGTTTAAATTGGCATACCTCATGCAATGCATGCGTGCATTCATTCATTTGTCCTGCATGCACCGGGCTCGGTACATCATGCTAACTGCATTTGTACTTCAATTCCAAATTGAATACGTGCATCAATTGGTTGCATTTCACATGCCATGTGTAGGTTAGCCGAGCCTATCTAATTGCATCCTGCATGTGTCGTATTAGTCAACTTGACATGGACTTGGATCATGCATTGATTGCTAACATGTTCCTTTGTTTTAGCATGGAGTATGATATAAGTATTTATGCTTTAGCATATCACATGCGTGTGAATGCTATCATGACAGCATGCTTACCATGTGGCTAGATGCTTATGTGTTATAAACTGTTTGAATGCCTGTGGATGAAGGTTGGATTGCTTGAGGTGGAATAGCTCATTGAAATCCGTATTTTAGCCTACTTACGAGTAGCAAATTCCAAAACATTTTCCAAAACAAACGGATATGCAATGCTTATTTCCAAATTGGGCAATCTAGTCTATACTTGTATGCTGTGTGCATAACATAGTAATTCTAGGCTAATAAACGGAATAAGAACACATAACGTTTTCAAAAACGGATATCACGGTTAGTAGAGGCCGATCTTCGGATCGGGCGAGAGGGGGTGCTCATAGCTGATTTTTCCCAATCGTACCCTAGCTCCCGAGCCGAGACAACTCCGGTGATGACGGACATGTGGCCTTCGGCACCGAGTCAGGGTTTCCTAAATTCCCCCATAAAAAATATTTAGGTGGCGACTCTGTATCTGGCAAAGCAGTCCATGTTTGACACTTCTTTTCAAAAATCTGTTTCTCAAAACGATTTGCCGGATTTGGACTCTTTGGTTCAAGATTAAGAACCGTAACGATTTGAGAGTCCGAGCTGTAGTGACCCCAAAATGAACAGAACGGGACTCACCCTCCCGGGGCGTTCGGGGACGTCTACAGTTTCTGGCGACTCTGTTGGGGACTTAGAGAGCTTGACTCGAACTCGTGATATCCTGTTTTGATCTCATTTGTGTGTCTCTTTGCATTGCATGTGCATAGGTGCGCCGAGGGACACAGTGTTTGCCATCTGTCATTCCTGAACGGTTTGCCGGAGGCTTGTCTTGTCAAGGCATGACCATAAGGCTGACCGGTTATGGGCTCTGACAGCATCGGAACACAAACCCCGGTTTTTTCGGGGCACCCTTTTTGACCATTCGACTTAGTGCATATTCGGATCCGTAGTGACCATCCCAAGTTAGGACATGTTGCTTACCCGATAATAGGTTGTTTGAAAACTACTGCGCGCCTAGTGGAACCCCAGCTCCTGACAAAATAGGACAGGGAAACCCTACCCCAACATAGGGGTGTTTTGGCTCTCTTTACTTGCTATGTGTTTTTATAGTGTATCTCTACAGGGAAAGTACATATCAGTTTGCAAGTTTGAGTATCGGGCCCGAGGGCACCAGTATCAGCGCTGTTGAGAATCAATCATCTGTGGGTATCAGGTTCAGTTTTTGGGGACAGTGATTTCTGGGGAACAGTGATCAGCAGTAGAGTGCAGCTGTTCAGCTACGCCCATATTTGATCTGTTTGGGGCTGAAATGCTGTTTGTTGTCTCTTTCAGTTCAGACAGCTGGTACAGAATAGCTAGTGCTCCCTCTTGCTGAGGCAGGATTTATGACGACGCAGAATTCAGAAGAGATCGTGGTTATGACAGCTGTATTAGATCAAGGGATCACCCTGCAAAGTGAGGCCAACATTGATGTGTCACATCCACCCAGGTCGCCTATTGCGCACCCGGTTTGGGCCCCCCAACTATACTAGGCTCGCGAGCTTACTACATTTGAACTAATGGGGATGATAGGTGATCTCCAAAGGTCTGTGGCGGATCTTGCCTACGGAATGTCAGCTTCACCTCTAGCCGTACCGTATACCGGGAGTTTTGTACCCTAGGAACCCCCATTGTTGGGGCGAATTGTGATTGAACTTAGCCAACCGGAGATGGCCTCCAGCTATGGTAATGACATATCAACATCAACCCAAACCCTCAATCAGGCTGAGGCCAGAGGAAAAGACAAAATGAAGGCAGATGCCGATCCCATTGAACAACTGCTGCGGGCAGTCGAGGCTTTGAAAGTCGGGGGGATGAACAAGCAACAGATATCCACAGTTGTGGCAAAAACTATGGAGGATGCTTTTCCCACTCCACCTGAGGGAAGTTCAAGTCAGTCAAAAAATCGGGATAAGCCCCGTCATGCCAGAACAGTTCCTCCTATTCCAGCCCCTGCACCTGGGAAAGATCAGAAAGCTAAGGTGGCGCCTGCTGACCCTTTCGCTTGTGCGGCTAGTAAGAGCGCTCAGACTCTAAAGTACCTACCCCGGGGGCGCAGGACCTTTCATGCTCTCTACATGCCTTTATCCAAGGCACTTCAGATCCTTGCCGAGAGGGGACACCTTAAACCCTTGGAGCCTTGGCCTCTCTCGAAGAATCTCCCTGCTACGCATGATGCTGCTCAGTACTGCGCGTACCGCCAGCAGACGGGCCATGCTACCGACAATTGCTTCCGCCTCCATCATGAGGTGCAAGATTTGATTAACAACAAGGTTATCCTCCCGCCCACCTCAGCCAAGTCCGTTACCACCCAGTTATTGGATTTTGAGGACACAGATACTGCAAGTATGTAATCAGAAAGTAAACCACCTACGGGCGGCATCTAGATGTATTTTGAATGTGGCGTCTGGCACGCATTTTTGAGCATTTGTGAATGCTAGCTTTGTAAATTCTGGCTTGGGTATCGAGTCGGTCTTTTGTTTTGAGTCTGTCTCTTTGTCTTGAGTCAGTCTTTTTGCTTGAGGGTCTGTCTTGTTGTAGCGAGTCAGTCCCCTTTGTATAGAATACCAGGTGATTCTGGGGTTTTTGTCCCGAACACCGTTTTGTCTTGTAATTACCCGTTTTGTTTTTGAGTCTGTTTCTGCCGAGGGGTCAGTTATACCAACAAATCTGAATGAAACAGTTGTGGCTATCTTACTTTCATGCTTGTTTTCAGTATGAGTTATTTGTGCCAGAGGATTTGAATGGGCTGACAGTACATCTCGCCTGCTCTCCTGCGCGCCAAGCTCATTGCATTAACCTAAGTTTTTCAAAAACCCCTTTTGAACACTGCGGTGATAAAAACGAAGAGGAAAGAATTCCTCGGATTTTGTAAAATTTTGATCATTTTAAGAGAAAGAGAGATGTGCTAAGCTCTTAATGAATGAAATCATGCTTGTCAGCGTGAGTACTGGGAAGGACCCTGGCTTGATCCAGATTGGTTCCACACTATCTTCAGCACGAGCGATTCGTCGCTTCCTTAAAAACTTTCAAAAACAAATGTTTTACACGGCCCTGTGAAGACCTGTGTGGAATCGCTCTTGAGATCGCGCAGCCTAGGATCGCTGTTAGCCTCAAGATTCGACCTGTTATCTTGAACCTGGAACTCATTCGGAACGTTCAATAGTCAACCGTCATGTGAGGTCTGTATGGCCAGATTAGAAACAGCCCTCGAACAAGGAGCGCCGAAGTCGAATCAAAAGAGTAGATCTCACCTGAAGGAGCTCGTGGAGCAGCCATGACGGAGTCTCGTACAACAGCCGTTCTCCTAGACACAGAGAGGCTTCAACTTCAAAAACCATTTGGCATGGACTTGTTACACTTTTACCCTTTGAGAGGCTCGCTGGGCCGAAAACCCGGAAGGGCGACCCAGGCAAAAGTTAGAGCAAGAGAAAAATACAAAAAAAGAAGCAAAAAAGAAAAGAAAAGAAAAGAAAAGAAAAGAATGCGGAAAAAAAAAGAAAAAGAAATGAACAAAAAAGGAGAAAATAAAAAGAAGCTCGCAAGGTCGAAGACCCGCATTGGGCGCCTTGGCAAAAGTTAAAGCCTGAAAAGTGAAGGTTAAAATACCCGAGTGTATCTTAACCGGAACTACTTAAGGCTTGATTCCCATGTTTGGGATACGTAGGCAACTTCATCATGAAGTCCAGCCCCCAACGCTTTCATAGTGTCTCAGTCCATGCAATGGTTCCGATTTCATCCCAAAGTCCAGTCGCCGACGCCTCCAAGGCGACTATGTCCATATATTTGTTGTGACCGTCTTCGTCATCTCTGTGTCCAAGAGTTCGACCATCACCAATGAAGACTGCTTGCGGATCGCCGCGGCATCATCCAAACAAGGGGCAACTTTCTGTTGCCACCAGTCGTCGCAGGACGCCATTCAAACCAGAGGCAACTTTCCGTTGCCATCCCCCCCCTTTTTTTCAAGCCAGGGGCAATCTTCCATTGCCTCCGATCCGAGGTTTCGAATCTCAAAGAGTAAGTTCCATGTTCGTTGAGCATTGACTGTTTGAAAGATAGTTTTTGAAAATTTTTACTAAGGTTGACTATTTTCTCGAAAATCGTTCCATTTTCCAAAACTGGACCATTTTCTTGGACCCAAAAGGAAAAATTTTCAGTACTTATAGCTTGACTTGCATGATTTCCAAATCAAAAATCGAACAAGTACGTTAATCCGACTCTTATCTTGGTCGAAACTGTTTTAGTAGAAAGCAAAAACAAAAAATGGTCAAAATGATGAACTAGGGGCACAGTTGAGTCAGGCGTTCTGTCTTTCCCCCGTCATCAACATACTTGCCAGGAGGGCACTCTACCCACCAGAAGAAATAGCTGTGAGCTAACGGCATCGGACATGAACCCGCAACTTCCTATTCATTCATTAATCACCTTGGGGAGGGACGAAAAATGAGAGAATAAAGAATAGAGAGGTGTGAATTGAGAGAAAAGTGAGGAAAAGGGTTTTGAGAGGAAAAACCGAGCTTGAGTGCCAGAGTGATGTGAGAATCACAAATGAGAAAAGGGTGGGAAACAATACCCAGAGAAACTGGCTCCTCGTGATCAGAGGTCCCCTGTCTTCGTTAACGCGTTTGTATGTCGTGTCTTTTGTTTTGTTTACCTCAACCATTGCTTTAGGTTTCTTCCAAGCGTGTCTCGTTGTGTTTAGGTCGTGTACCTTTGTTGAGTCCTCCCCGCTGTGCCCAGTTGTAGGCTCGATACCCCGGTTGAAAACCCTTATTTAAGTTCAAAAATCGTTTATGCTCAGAATGCTGTGCCATTCTCTACGTCTGGGCGAACCAAAAGAAGGAAGGGAAAATTTGGGGCATCTGAGCATGTTTCAACCCTAGCCGGTTTCACCTTTGAAGGCCGTCTTGTCAGATTGGGTTGTTGTGTTTAAAGTTTGCTATGCGCAAAATGAACCAAATGCTGTGTTACGGGCTGTATGCAGATTAATCCCCAGTAGAGTAAGGGCTGTGTGTCTAGAATCAAGCAGTGGGTTACTTGGGTTATTTTGCTGTTGGCTGTTTAGTTATCTGATTATTACCGTGCAAGTGCTCAATTTTTCAGACAACAGGTCAATTCCATTCACATCGAGGTGTAATATGGTGTGATGCGATGCAATGCATGAGATATGTAAATGTAACACTTTTTAAGCAAAAATTTTTGTTCATTTCATTATCTATCTTTTTCAAATACACAAGTTTTGGAAAACAAAAATCTGCCTGCGGCAGTACAGAGTATCCTAACTACCAACAAAAAGGAAAAGTACAAGAAAGAGAAAAAAACAACAAAAATCTGTATCCATGTCAAGCGACTCCGAAGGCTATCGGTCTGTCCTAGTCCTCTTCCTGGACGAAGGTCCAGGAGCATCATCAGCATCGTCATCAGAGCCCGAGCTAGAACCGCCTCTGGTCTCCTCCTCCGATGACTCTGCCTCCGACTCTGCCTCCGCCTCCGACTCGTCATCCTCATCGTCGTCATCATCAGGGACGGGAGCCCGCGAACTACTCCTGATATGAGTGCGCCCCGCCTTGGTGCGGGGAAATACTCTGCCCTCCTCATCTCTCCCTCGGGCGGGGACGGAAGGTCCAGCTGGAGCACCTCCTACCACGGGAATCTGGAAGGGAGGCTGAAAAAGTACATAAAAGGCAAATGCATCAGTATACTGTGGACAGTTTATCAGTGCAGAATGCAGTGTATGAGTACAGTGTGTGAATGCCGTGGACAATCTATCAATGCAGAATGTAGCATATGAGTACAATGTATGAATGCCGTGAGCAGTTTATCAGTGCAGAGTACAGTGTAGAATGCAGTGTATGCAGTGCATCACACGCTGTGAGATCAGTGTATCAGGTGTCGTGCCATGCATCAGATTACGTGAATCAGCTTGTGAGTGATTTGAGGCCGTGATCAGAAGAACATACCGGAATGCTGTAGAGGGCCAGGAGATCAAAGGTCCGCTGTAGCATCCCCATCATGGAGGCATTCATCTCCAATGACTGCCGGGTGTACTTAGAAGAAGCCTGCAAAAGTATCAGATACATCAATATTCTGTGGAATATCAAATAAACTGAAATTAAATGACTGTACAAAAATGCAGTAATACATACCGGAGGCAAGTCGGGGACACCGACAAACTCGTGATCAGCTAGCGGAGGGGCAAAGGGGATCTGATAGGTCGCTCCACCCTGCCCTCGAAAAGTCAATGAAGTGGGCAGAATAGGCCAACCGGTCCCCCGTCCTCCCTGAACTCCGCCCCTGCCACGAACTCGAGCCCTCCTCGAAGCTCCTATTCTAGCTCCCGCTCCTGCCCTAACTACTGGCGCCTCGGGCCTGGCTCCCTCAGCTCGACGGCCGCCGCTCAGAGACCGCATAATGTACGTCTGCACGTACTCTCTGTAGTCGCCGATGCCTCTAAAGCGGGTCGCCTCCCAGCCGATAGTATAATCGGCCATCTGCTCGGTAGTGAGCCTCTCGGTCTCCCTCATATCCTCAGGAGGGTGAACCGGGACTATCTGCTCCGGTAACCCTAGGGTCTGGCATAGGAAACGCTCACCCAGGTACCAAGCCCGACAGACCGGGCCCTCCAGTAAGATCCAGAAACGCGAGGTCTCCACAGCACTGGCAAATCGGTCCCGAATCGTCGCCGGCAACGGAGCCCAAGGCTGCCAAGTGATCTGAAAATGACATACAGTCTGTTATCTACTGTTATTGAAATATGTAGTGGAAAGGCAAAGCTTAAATGAACTGCAAGTAAAACATACCTCTGCGGGGGTGATGGTGTCGAAGAAGCGGCGGAAGAAGCTAAATGTCTCTCGCGGCCTCCGGGTGCATCTCCCGTCAAAGCGACGCGAAAAAGAGACGACCAGAGGAGTCTCCGTCTCCGATACGGGAGCGAGCCTAGGAAAGTAGGCATAAACCTATAACTGCAAGGTAAATACCAGTGCATTTATCAGATAAAGCAGAATATAGAGTAAAAGCAGAAATAGCAGAGCCATGTGTTGTGCAGTGTATTGTGCAGTGTGAGTAGTGTACAGTCAGTGTAAAGCAGAGTATGTGTGTGCCGTGTGTACAGTATACAGCAAGTATAAAGCAGACTACAGTGTGTGCAGTGTACAGAGTACAGAAAATATAAGACAGAAATGAAAGGCAGAAAAAGAAATGTACCTCCCAAACACACTAATAGCCCCCGAGCAACTGTCCGCTGCCGCGGGAAGCTGAGCTCATATATCTGTAGAGAGTGGCCAGAGCGGCACCACCCCAGTCGTAATGCAAGATGTCTCTGAAGTCCACCAGTGCGCTGAGCAGGCAGAGAGGCACGGTGTTCGCCCGGTCGGCGAAAATGGTCGTCCCAAACAAGAACATGAGGAAGCTGCGTGCGTATCTCTCCGCGGCCTTCGGAGTCATCAGGGCTGCATCAACAAGGGTGGGCTGGACCCTGAACTGCACCTCGAACCAGGAATATCGGACGTAGCCAGGACGCGCGAGAGGTGGCACCTCACCAAGCAGATAGATCTGAGCCGCAGTCCACTCGTCCATGTCAGTATCAAAGGGGATCGGATCACCCCCTACCCCGATGCCTGTGAGCATCGAGAAATCATAGGGAGTCATCGTCATGTCTCCCGTCGCACACAAATGGAACGAGTTGGTGGTGTCCCACCACCTCTCCATTAGAGCGGCGAGCAAGGGCCTGCAGGTCGTGAGTCTGGATAGTCCCCTACAGAAAGCGCCGAAGCCCGCCTGGTCCACTATACGACGGACCGCATTGGGAAGCTCGGCATACCAGTCCCGAGCGCCGGTGTTCCCATACCCACGGATGGTATGGGAATCCCCCTGTAAATAGAAAACAACAATTGCAAGGCAACATTCAAAATGCAGTTCTAGGAAGCTTACAGTGAACTACAACATGTGATACGTCAGCGTGTTTGGGTGGTTCAGAGCAGATGTAGCATGTGTGCAAGTTTGACAGATTTAAACAAATACTGGGTGCCGGTGTGCTTACAGTGAACTACAACGTGTGATGCGTCAATGTGTTCGGGTGGTTTAGTACAGTATAGCATGTGTGCATATTTTCAGACTCAAGTAAATATTGGGTACCAGTGGGTATGCAGTGAAATACAGTGAGCGCCGTGTGTTCGGGTGATTCAGGGCTAGTGCAGTGTGTGTGCATGTGTCAGTCTCAAGTAGGTATTAGTTGTACGAATGTTTACAATCAACTACAGTATACAGGGTATCTGAGCTAAAGCAATTAAAGAGTACAACCAGCTACGAAAGTTTTGTATCCTACATTGCAGAAAGTAAAGCAGAGAAAGAAAGTTACCTCGGAAGCGCCGAAAGACAGGTGGGAGGTAGGCTCACGCAGTAATAGCTCGGGTGGCACGTGCCTTTCGAAGCTCCGAAACTGGCGAAGTCCGTCAGGAGGTAGTACATGAATCGCCGGCCGGTAGGTCGCTGGGTCGAACGGGCGCTCGCTCAAAGGTAGGAGCTCGACCCCGGGATCCATCTCGTGATCCGGGGGAGTCCCATCGCGTGGAATGTCGTCCGCCATGTCAAGAATGATGAGAAAATAGCCGGAGGGAGGAAAACCGGGCTAGAATATGGAAAGTCAACCGAAAAGTCAACCACCGAGAAGGTCGAAAATGGCCGGGATGTGAAAAGGGTACGAAAATCAAGAGGAAAGCGAGGGGAACAAACCCCAAAAAGGTGGGAACGGCAAAAGAGGCACCGAAACAAAGATTTGTTCGGTTGAAAATGTCCGAAACGCGAAGAAAATCGCGAATCCGACGACGAAACGGGCATAGAACGGGAAGAAACGGAGAAAAGAGGAGAGGAAAACACTCTAGAGAGAGAGGGTGTGGAATTTCGGCGAAGGAGGAAGTGAGAAATAGGGTTTAGAAACCCTATTTTAAAACACCCATGGTGAAATGTCGAATCTGCCCCGACTCAGGAACTTTTTGCCGGTCGGCAACATTTTGTGCCGGCCGGCAGAATATTGTGCCGATAAAATTATTTTGCAGCCGGTGGACAGCCGGTAGCTTCCCCTCTCAGCCGGTGGTGTTCCCACAACCTTGTTTAGGCCATATGAGTAGTTTTTGGTCTTCATAGCTCAAGAAAGTGCAAGAAAGTGTATCTCTGACGCTCAACCGGCCTCCGTTTTGACCTCGGACCGCGTCTTCTGTGCGTAGCACTCCGACTCATATAATGTTGTATCCTTTGGTATCCTTTTTGCCTTTTACAAGATCCAAAAGTTACCCCGTGTGCGTTGCACGCGTTCATCACACTATTTCGGTGCATTACATCGCGCTATCATGCGCCTCACAATTGCATTGTTATGCACATACTAGATGCATTGTAACACGCACCCCTTTGCATTGTCACGCACATCTCTCATGCATTGTCATTGCATTTTTATTACAAGCATTGTCATGTATTTCAATACATATGTCGCCTCGCGCATCGTTCGCATTGTCGTGCATTCCCTTACCATGCATTGTCATGCATTCTGAAACACGTGCGTTGTTACGCATTTAAGTCCGTTCGCATCATTTTACATTCCGTGTGGCATGCGTGTCACACTTGCATCATTTTGCATCTTATGAGGCATGCGTGTCTCATTTGTATCATTTTGCATCTTATGAGGCATGCGTGTCTCATTTGTATCATTTTGCATCTTATGAGGCATGTGTGTCTCATTTGTATTATTTTGCATCTTATGAGGCATGCGTGTCACACTTGCATCATGCCTCATTTTCATTGGCACGTGTGCCTCACTTTCATTGGCATGTGTGCCTCATCCTCATTTGCATAGGCACGTGTGCCTCATTCTCGTTGGCACGTGTGCCTCATTCTCGTTGGCACGTGTGCCTCATTCCCATTGGCACGTGTGCCTCATTTGCATTGGCATGTGTGCCTCATTTTCATTGGCACGTGCGCCTCACTTTCATCGGCATGCGTGTCTCATTTCCATTGGCAGGTGTGCCCCATCTTCTTCATCGGCATGTGTGCCTCATTTCCATTGGCATGCGTGTCACATTTTCATTGGCATGTGTGCCGTCATTTGCATTAGCATGCGTGCCTCATTTGCATTGTCTTACATTCCTTGCGACCTGCGTTGTCTTGCTTTCATTTGCATTGTCATGCATGTTGCTAACGACATTGTACCTGTTAAGTTTGTTTTCTTTGCAAACACGATATTGTATGTATGGTTCATTTGAGGCTGGAGCGACCAGACGAACCGCACAGGTATTTAGCG
>NW_021025092.1:121926-152778 GCF_004153795.1 Camellia sinensis
TAGGGAGGCCGATCTTCGGATCGGGCGAGAGGGGGTGCTCATAGCTGACCTTCCCCGATCGTACCCAAGTTCCCGAGCCGAGGCATCTTTGGTGATGACGGACATGTGGCCTTCGGCACCAAGTTAGGGTTTCCTAAATTCCCCCATAAAAAATATTTAGGTGGCGACTCTGTATCTGGCAAAGTAGTCCATGTTTGGCACTTCTTTTCAAAAATCTGTTTCTCAAAACGATTTGCCGGATTTGAACTCTTTGGTGCAAGATTAAGAACCGTAACGATTTGAGAGTCCGAGCTGTAGTGACCCCAAAATGAACAGAACGGGACTCACCCTCTCGGGGCGTTCGGGGGCGTCTATAAACGGCCTCCATCCCATAAACTAATGAATACGGAGTCACCCCAGTAGAAGTTCTAATTGAAGTCCGGTACCCCCACAGAGTAAACGGCATCTTGTCTGGCCAATCCCGGTAGGTTTCCACCATCTTCTGTAATATGTGTTTGATATTGTTGTTGGCGGACTCGCCCGCTCCATTGGTTTGCGGCCGATATGTGGACGACTTATGAAAAGCCACGTTGTATTTTTCCAACAAGTCGATCACTTCCTTCTTGAAGTGGAAACCATTATCTGAAATGACCTCGTTCGGGACCCTGTAGCGGTAGATGATGTTGTTCCTGATGAACTTTGCAACATGCGACGCCTTCAATACCGCTTAAGACTGGGCCTCAACCCATTTCGTGAAATAATTTATCGCGACCAGGATGAACCCATGCCCATTCGACCCTTTTGGAGTAACAGCCCTGATCACGTCGATTCTCCAAACTGAAAATGGCCATGGCGAAGCCATATTGTACAGCTTTGACGGCTGGATGTTCATGCGATTTGTATGAATTTGACACTTGTGGCATCGCTGAACAAAGCCGATACAATCTTCCTCCATGGTGGACCAGTAGTAACCCTGTCTGAGGATCTTTCGCGCCAGCATTACGCCGTTCATATGCAAACCGCATTCCCCTCCATGGATGGCCTCCATCAGGCGCTTCGATTCTTCGGCTTCAACGCACAGCTTGTGCATTCCTAGATGACCTCTGTTATATAATTTACCTCCGCAGATGATGAACTGAACGACCATTCTTCTGATTGCCCTTTTATCCTTGGCATTTACCCCTGGCGGATATGCTTCATTCTCCAAGAAATTTCAAATATCGTAATACCAAGGGTTTTCGTCCTGAACCTCATCTATAGCAGCAATCGACTCGTAGGCTGGCGCAAATTTCTGGTCAATAATGACTGGACACATCCGGACTCCGAACAGGGTGTCTATCATGGAAGATAGAGTTGCTAAAGAATCTGCGAACCTATTGTTCTCTCTTAGTAGATGAGCAAAGTTCAGCTTCTCAAACCAAGGAATCAACAAGTCCAAGGTCTGGTGATACATCATCATTTTTTCTTCTTTGACTTTCCAGTCTCCTTTTGCTTGACACACAACAAGGTTCAAGTCCCCGATGACGTCCAACCGTCTTGCCCCTAGTTCCAGGGCTACTTCTAGACCGACAATGCATACCTCATATTCTGCTTCGTTGTTCGAGACTTTGAATCGGAGTTTTAAGGCTAGAGGGATACGGGAATTGTCGGGTGCTATTAGTAACACCCCTATCCCATACCCGTACTGGTTTGCCGCTCCGTCAAAATACAGCGTCCAAAACTCGTCGTCGATATGCAAAATGGCCTCATCTGGGAATAAATACTCAACTGCTTCACCTCTTTCCACTGGATGATCGGCTAAGAATTCTGCTACTGCTCTTTCCTTGACTGACTTGCGTGTCACATATTTCAGATCGAATTCGGAAAGCAACAGCAACCAACGAGCTTGCCTACCCGTAAGTGCTGGTTTCTCGAAAAGATATTTGATGGGATCGAGTCGTGAAACCAACATTACGGAGTGAGCTAACAGGTAGTGCCACAGCTTCCTGGTAGCCCATACCAAAGCTAAGCAAGCCTTTTCCAACGGTGTGTAGCGAGTCTCATACTCTAGCATCTTCTTGCTCAGATAGTAGATGGCCCTCTCCACTTTGTCCTCTGATTCCTGCGCAAGCATGCAGCCCATTGTAGTCTCAGTTACTGAAAGATACAATATCAACGGTCTCCCCGGCTCTGGCAGTGACAACATAGGTGGGTTCTGTAAATATTCCTTGATCTGTTAAAAAACAGCTTGGCATCGACCGTTCCACTGGAATTTCTTTTCTTTCTTCAAAAGACCAAAAAGTGGTTCACAAGTCAAGGTTAATTTTGAGATAAACCGTCTTATGAATTGCATTTTACCTAGAAAGCCCCGCATCTCCTTTTCAGTCCTTGGTGGTGGCATTTCTAAGATGGCCTTGATTTTGGAAGGGTCGACTTTGATACTTCTCTGTGTAATGGGAAGCCCCAGCATTTTCCCTGCTGTAACACCAAACGTACACTTCTGAGGATTCAACCACAATCAGAATTCTCTGATCCTTTGAAAGAACTTTTGCAAGGCGGTGTAGTGGCCCTTTCTTTCTTTGGACTTGACAATCATGTCATCCACGTACACTTCAACTTCTTTGTGGATCATGTCATGCAATATTGTGGTCGGGCCCGTTGATATGTAGCTCCAGCATTCTTCAACCCAAACGGCATCACTCTGTAGCAGTATGTCCCCCACGGGGTGGTGAAGGCAGTCTTTTCTCGGTCTTCTGGTGCCATCACTATCTGATTGTAGCCTGAGAAGCCATCCATAAACGAAAGCAAAGCATGCCCCGCAGTGAAGTCCACTAACTCATCAATGTGCGGCAAGGGAAAGTCGTCCTTCGGACTAGCTCTGTTCAAATCCCTGAAATCCACACATACTCGGATCCTGCCATCCTTCTTTGGCACTGGAACGATGTTAGCCAACCAAGTTGGGTATTCGGATACCAGCAAGAAACCTGCGTCAATTTGCTTGGTGACTTTTTCCTTAATCTTGAGGGCCCAGTCCGGGCGGATCCTTCTGAGTTTTTGTTTAACGGGTTGGGCCTCGGGGTCAAGAGGGATTTGGTGCTGTACAATCTCAGGATCGATTCCAGGCATGTCTTCGTAGGACCACGCGAAAACATCTTTGAAATCTTTTAATAAAATGACTAAGCGCTCGTATTCCTCCGAAGACAACATGGACTCGATCTGGACCAGCCGCGGGTCCTCCTCAGTACCGATGTTCACAGTAGTGATTTCATCCACTAAAGGTTTAACAAATCTTTCCTGCTCTTGTTCAATTAAGCGTTGCAAAACCGGAGGAATTTCTTCCTCTTCGTTTTCATCAAAATTTTGAAAGTATGAATTAATGCAATAAATCAAGGGCACAGAAAAGTACTCAGAAACCACAGCTACTTGATTCGCATTAAGCACATCCAAATCGTCCGATTCTTCGGTTACAACAGACTCAAAAGAGAAAGAAAAAGACGACCTGGACAAGACTGTGACATCCGGGTTATCATCCCCAGGATTACCAGACTCAGACTCAGTCGAGTTGGAACCTGATTCCGACTCACAAGATTCGGTGGAATCAGATTCCGGCTCACTACCTGATTCGGTGCTGCTGGACAAAAATCCCTCTTCATACTGCCAAATGAGAGAGGGTGCGATAGATGCATCCAAAATAGTTGCCGGTAGGCCCGCAGCCGTTCCATTCCCGATCATGCATACCGAGAAGTTATCCCTCAAGCACTTCTGTTCGATCAGAGGATCTGAAAGTAGACACGCCACGCTACCCTCATTTCATTTTCAGCGTCCTCAGACTGCACTTTCTTACTCTGCTCAGCCTCAGCCAATGGGTCCGTCTGCTCTTCGGCAACGTTATCCCCGGATAACTGCAGATCAAAGAAGATCTCAAACCTCGGCACGGGCTTCCTCTCCGCATTCAGCCACGGCTCTGGGAAGCCACAAAACGGAAAGTCCTCCCCCTCCCAGATGAAGCAGCTGTTTAGGGTACCCTGAATGGGCCGGTGCATTAAGTCAAAAGGCTTTCCTGCCTTCTTCGCTTTGGCTCTCCCAGCCATCTCTTTACCCTTCCTTATCCAATCCTCTTTGGTGGGCAGAGGACCCAAGCCAAAGGTATGTGGGTTGTGTGGCACCTCGGCCAATGTTGCGATGCCCTTCCGGCCGCTCTTTCCCAATCCCGTCTCGGGGATGTGTTGAAGCTTGTTCATGAGGTATACTGATTGAGCACTGACATACCCGCCCTCATTAACAGCTAAGGTGTTCTGCACGACCCGGGCCTCAGCTAGGGTAAAACTGGATAAGAACACATCCTCCATACCGTGCTCAATTTCCAAAACTGGCGTAGATACTTCCGGCGGTGGATGGATCGATGAATTTCCAAAAACAATGGCTACTCCCTTCCCATGGGGGTATTTCACCATTTGATGCAAAATAGAAGAAACTGCCTTCACTTGATGCAGCCACGGCCGCCCCAAGAGTAGATTGAAAGTGGCAGGAACCTCTAAGACGTGGAAGTTTACCTCATGCTGTCCCGGCCCAACCTTGGTCTGAATTTTCACTGTCCCTATGACTTCTCTGCTTGTGTTGTCGTATGCCCAAATCACCTGGGCTGTTGGCACAAAGTACGCGGTCTTCAAACCGATTGCATAGGCAGTCCTTGCTGGACACACATTGATGACAGACCTTGTATCGACAAGCACCACGGGTATCTATTTGTTTCTGCACTTCACGGAGATGTAGAGGGGCTTGTTATGGTTCGCACCCTTAGGTGGTAGCTCTTTGTTAGAGAAAGTCAACATCGGGGTAGCTCCTCTTGGAAAACTAAGCCCACCAACTGTTCGGGCGTGGTGTCTATAGAGAGCTTGGCCTTGTCCATGGCCGATAAGACAGCCTGTCTGTGTACTCGTGATGCCATAAGCAGTCCTCAGATGGAGATGTCTGCTTGTATCTTCTTTAATTACCTCTGTACAGCCTCTTCTTCGATTTGCTTCTCTTTCTGTCTCTCAGCTTCCTTATCCTTCCCAGACGCCTCTGGATGGTCTAGGTGTGGGGGCTTGAAATACCGCTTGCTCCTGGTCATATGATCGACTTCGTTAATATACCAGGTATCGTCTGGCTGATTGCTCCCCCAATCCTCATCCGTGTGGGCAAGACATAAATCATCGTCCTCCCACCACATTCCGTCGACAGCTGACAGACACCTGTCCGGCTCCGGTATGATTGTACTGGCAGTACCTTCAGCCCACATGCTCGCAGCATTCTCTATCTTCGTGCACACATCACTCTCAGTTTCCTCAAGGCCCTTAGCTTTCCTAATTCTCTCGGCATCCTCAAACCTTTCTTGTTCCAACTGCGTTAGTATAGCTGGCTGTTCAACAATTCTCGTATTCACAATGCCCAAGTCTTGAGCGAAATTCTTAGCACCGGCGCTCTCCGGCGATTCATTCTAATTTCCGGCCCTTCCGGCCACAATTGATATTCTTGTCCCTGCCGGGCCCTATTCCAACTGAGATTCTTCGACGACGTTTGGTAGGTCATCAAGCCACCCAGTAGTCTTTGTCGATTCCTCATAATCAAACCAGTTGACTGCCGCGTCTCCTGGATCTTGGTCGTCGAAAAACTGGAGGTTGGCCAAGTCCTCTTCCACAGCCGTCAAACCATCTGTCCCCTGCTCAAATCCATCGCCTTGGATCACACACAGCTCTGCCCTCTCTGGCAATTCAATATTAGGCTCAAACTGGCCTGCTGGCAGAATGTAATCACTCGGATCGTAGGCTTCCCCAGCGACACTCCCAAACTACTCAAACCCTGATTGAACAATTCCATCCTCCTCTGAAATCTCCTCTGTTCTGTCTTTGCCAGTCACCACCATTGGCTCAGGTTGGGTTCTGGAGATGTCCAACATGCACAAAAAGTTAGTGCAGTCAAGAATGAGCACCTCCGACTTAGGTAGGTGGGAAGGAGTGATATAGATGCTAGGATCGTAAGGCACGACCCTAGTCTGGATAAAGTTGACTCTTTTGGGAGGTGGAGCTTGGTTGTGTGTAGGGAGCGGGTTAGTTGTGACGTTAGGTTTTTCTAGAGGCAGGATCACCTGTTTGTCAATGAGATCTTGAATCTCATGACGCAGTCGGAAACATTGATCAGTGTCATGACCATGTTGTTAGTGATATGGGCAGTATTTGGCCGGGTTGTGAGAGGGGGGGAGTGGGTTTGGTAAGGGCCTCGGCTCCAGGGGTTTTAGATGCCCTTTCCTGATTAATACCCTTAGAGCCTTGGACAGGGGCATATACAATGGGATGAAGGTTCTTTGGCCTCTGGGTTGGTATTTGGTGGTCTGTGTATTGCTTCCGGATGCACCGGAGAAAGATGTGGCTGCCATGGGTCTTAGAAGGGGAGGGGGAATGGTGGTGACCATGCTCACCTCCGAAGCTCTTGCAGTTGCAGCGCCACTTGGGCCTGCATTGTTGTTGCGGTTAAAGGTTCTTCTGGGCTACTCTCTATCTTGGTCAATCAGACCCTGTTTCATTGCATCTTCGATTTGTACCCCCATTTCATGTAGATCTGAAAAAGTGGGGAAGGGGAGCACAATCATTTCTTGCATCAGTTTTGGCTGGAGATTGCGCACAATCATCCTGATTTGGTCTTTGTCGGTAGGCCTCAAGGTCATCATTGAAGCCTTCGCGTTCCACCGAGTTACGAAATCCGATAAGCTCTCCTTAGGCTCCTACCTTGTTGTTTCGAGATCTCGGGTCGTAACCTCGATTTGGGTATTGTAAGAGTATTGTGCGACAAAGGCCTCGGCCATTTCATCCCAACTCCGCTTGACATCATCCTCTAACTTCGCATACCAGATAGCGGCCACACCCGACAGGGTCCGGCCGAATAGTGAAAGCTTTTGCGGTCTGGTGAGGCCCATTGGCCGTAGTATATCTGAGAATAGTCGGAGATGCACCATGGGGTCCCCAGATCTGTCGAAACGATCAATTTGTAGCATTTTAAACCTATCCGGCAGCGTCACAGCCACGTCGGTATATCCGTCCTCGATATCCAGGATAGCCTTTACCCCTTGGGATTTCTTGAACAACTTCTCGAGCTTGCTCAATTTCAGTGCTGTATGGTCTACCTCGAACTCGAAGGCAGAGTCCGGTTGATTGACAGACGTAGGTGTTTTAGATAGTTGGGGCAGAATTGGGGGCGGAGCTGGCCCCGTTGGTATGTCCGTATCTGCCTGGACATTTGGTGCCTCCCCGGGTGCCGGGACTCCTGGTGGGGAAGGAACTGGGTGTGAAGCAGATGCCCCGGTTTGTTGTTGTAATCTGGAAATTAACTCTGCCTTCTGGGCCATGATCTCGGCCTGTTATTTGGCAAATTCATCTCGACGAACAGCATCCTGCTGCATGGCTCTCATGGTGTCCTGCATCTGACGCATCATTTCCTCAACTCCTGTCGGTCCCGCCATACTACCTTGATCTGTCTGAACTACTGGCAGGTCTATCTCTATAGCAACAATTGGGATCTCAATCCGACTGTCCACTGATGGGGTAATCCATTGCTCTAGAAACCTCTGCTCGGATACACTGCGTCTTCTCGACCTCCGTCTGATAACCGGGGGTAGGGAATGATACACTGGTTGTCCGTCGACCAGATCCTCAGATCGATTGAGTCGGCGACCTCTTGTCCAGAGTGCATGGGAATATCTGCTTGGTCTGAAGTAATTGTGCTAAACTACCTAGCAAAAAGATAAATAAAGCAATAATAAGGAAATAAATGAGCAGACAAACGGACAGTATAACGGCGTAAATAAACACAACACACAGTCGGGTATAATTAACACGCAATTGATACACTGTTCTCAAAGACTGATCATTATTCCCAAATCACTATCCCCGAAGCTGAATCTGATACCCGCAGATAACTGATTCCGAAAATACTGAAATGGTGCCCGCAGGCCTGATGCCTAATCTTGCAAACTGATACATGCATTCGTATAGAGATGCACTCTAAAAGCACATAACAAACAAGTGAGAGCCAAAACACCCCTATGTTGGGGTAAGGTTTCCCTGTCCTATTTTGTCAGGAGCTAGGGTTTCACTACGCACGCAACGGTTTCAAACAACCTATAAACGGGTAAGCAACCTGTCCTAGTTTGGAATGGTCACTATGGATTCCGAATATGCACTAGGTCGAATGGTCAAAAAGGGTGCCCCGGTAAAATCGGGATTTGTGTTCCCATACTGGCAGAGCCCGTAACCGGTAAGCCTTATGGCACGCAGCCTCTGGCAAACCGCTCAGGAATAGCAGATGGCAAACACGGTATCTTAGGCGCACCAATGCAAATGCAATGCAAAGAAACACATAAGTGTAGTCAAAACCAGATATCATGAGTTCAAGTCAAGTTCTCTAAGTCCCTAGCAGAGTCGCTAGAAACTGTAGACGCGCCTTCGGGCCTCGCTACAGTTCGGACTCAATTTGTGTCACGGTCCTGTATCTAATCTCGCAGAGTGCAATGCACGACCGATGACTCATCAAAGAGTCCAAATCCGGCAAATCGTTTTGGAAAACAGATTTTTTAGAAAGAAGTGCCAAACATGGATTGCTTTGCCAGATACAGAGTCGCTACCTAAATATTTATTTTGAGAGAATTTAGGAAACCCTGACTCGTTGTTTAAGGCCACGTGTCCGTCATCACCAAAGTTGCCTCTGTTCGGGAATTTGGGTACGATTGGGGAAGGTCACTTCATGAGCACTCCTGCTTGCCCGATCAAAGATCGGCCTCTACTAACCATGATATATCGTTTTTGAAAACACATGCGTTCTTATTCTGAAAATTAGCTAGAATTACTATATGATGTGCATAGCAAAACAAGTATAGACTGGATCGCCTGAATTGGAACAAAACATTGCATATTCGTTTGTTTGGAAATGTTTAAAGTTTGCTACTCGCAAGTAGGTTAAAATGCGGATTTCAATGGATTATCCCAATTCAAGTAATCCAACCTTCACCCACAGGCATTCAGGCAGGTATATCATATAAGCATATAGCCTCATGGTAAGCATGCTATCATGGCAGTCACTCACACACATGCGAGGATGCTAAAGCATAAACACTTACCGAGTACTCCAAGCCAAAATAAAAGCTATGTTAGAAATCCATGCATGATCCTAACTATACAGAAATGCCTAATGTAACACATGCAAAATGCAACTAAGATAGGCTCGGCTATTCTAAAGATGGCATGTGAAATGCTACAACTAACAAGTATTCAACTCGGAATTGAAATACAAATGCAGTTAGTATGATGCGCCGAGCCCGGTGTATGCAAAACAAATGAATGAATGCAAACATGCTATCATACTGTATGCTAATTGAAACATGCCCTAATCTAACCATCATAAGCTGGTAAATAAAAGAGAGAAAGACGTGAGGTTGGAAGACATACGTCACACGCATGCACACTTATTACAGTTGTGCCCTCGCTCGGAGGGTTCGAATAAATAATATACAGTCCGAATAAATAGTACAGTCTGAATAAATACAAAATCCTAATTAATTAACAAATTAATCTAGGAAAGCAGGTAAATTAGCACGCAAATCCATGGACCGCCTTAGCTCTGTTCCAAATGATGAATGATGCATGCTTGAGTTGCCTTGCGCAAAAATCCACTATGATGCCCCAGTTTGCAATTGTTCTTGGAATATTGCGCAATGCTCTAGAAGGCTGCTGATTTCTGATTTACTGCAACAGAGAGCAACAAAGGGGCATGGCAAAATATTTTCACATATGTATGCATGACTACTCTTCAGGGAGTGCAGTCCTCGATCCTTGTGCCACCAATCACGCATATCGATGCATGATGGCCGAGGAGTCGAATTGCACGACTCAATATGAAATGAATGCACATGAAAACACAACAAGACCTAAACTCCATCATGGGTAATCTAGAGTGTCGGCGACAGGGAATTGAGACACATTCCGTCACTCGGAGTACGAAACGTCCCTCGCTTCCCGTGCTTGGGCTAACTCCTATCCCAAACACGATGCAAATGAGATGGCATACACAATGCGACTAACATACAACCTAGCATACGCAATGCTATGAAATGGCATACACAATGCTCGATGTAACATGGCATACACAATGCTCTAACATACAACCTAGCACACGCAATGCTAAGGACTGAAATGACATACACAATGTATGATGGACTTACACCAACACGAGTGGACCTTAGCCACACTCACATCAGTGACCATGGTATGAAAATGAGAGAATCGAAATGCATGCACACATGCACGAATTCCAAGGACCGAACCTAAGGCATAAAATGCCACTCTACCAAAGCATGGTAAGGGATGAAAGATGGCATACAAACATGTAATTTCTAGCACTGAAACATGATGCTAAACGGTCCCGAAACATGAAAATATGGCACCCGGTGCATGAAATAAGCCCCGAAACTCAAAGCTAGGCACATGCATTGAATTATAACTATGCGAAGCAAGCATTATTTGGCCATGAAGTACAAAGACAGAGCCAAGGCAGTCCCAAAACATGCACATTTCTAGTTTAAAGCATGGCCAAAAAGTGCTAACATGATAGACAAAAATAGCATGAAATTCGGCTAGCAAGCATGGTTTACATGGCATGTATATGAAGCGTATAAGAAATCATCAAACCAGCCAAAAATAGTGAATAAAACATGTCAAAATATGCCCAAATAACCACTGAAATGCAACTAATGCATGCAAAAATGATGAGTTCCTTTAGAGGGCCATACAAAGGGTTATTAAGCACATACAATATAGACATGTAACATGGCAAAACCACCTCTAGAAATGAGTTATGACAGCCCTAAAACCCACCAAATAGGCCCTGAAATTGGTCTAAGAAATATGCAAATGAAAGCCCCTTTGAAAGGCCTTGAATAGGATTGCTCTACACATGCATCAAAGACATAAAATATGGAAAAATGGGCTCTTGAAAGAGCTTTAGGCAGACCTTAAAACCCTCATAATGAGGCCTGAAACATGACTTCAACACATGCAAAATAGGGTCCCTTTGGAAGGCCAACAATGCTAGTAAAGAGAATGAGGGGTGAGAGGGTCACCCCTCTATGATTTTAGAGCTCAAAGACACATCAAGATCACTAAAAATCTACTGGATTTCAGTGACTAAGAGGCCAAAATAAGGCCAATGCAAATGCTCACATGCATGGCTCAAAGCATGAGGAAATGAAGCATGCAAGGAAGAAGATGACTCCAAACAGAAAAGTGACCTCAATCAAACTTAAAGAGGAGGTCAAAACAAGACTTTCTTCAGTTTAGGTCGAGGTCCAAAAAATCTCACAAATAAGGCTAATATATCATGCAAAATAAGCCCTAAAAGAGAGATAAAGCATACAAGGGGGTAGGAGACCTCAAATAGAAAAGTACTCTTAAACAAACATGAAGAGGAGCTCGAAATAAGACTATTTTCAGTTTACACCAAGGCTCAAAAATGCTTGCAAATGGAGCTAAGGTATAGAGCAAAATAATGCAAAAGTGGGGGAAATGAGGACTTACCCTTGTAGCACAGCAATGCAGCTAACCCTGGACCAAGAAAGTGAGCTTTGAACCTCTAAAAATGAGTTCCTAGGTGCTGGAATGGATGGTGAAGGTGTTAGGCTTAGAGGTGTAGTGTAAAATGGCTAAGAATATTAGGGTTTGGAGCTTGGAGAAGAAGGCTATGGAGGATGGAGTGTGTATGCCTTAACCAAATGTCTAACCTTTGCAAAATGAGATGGAGGGTGGGTTATATAGAGGGAGAGAAGTAAGGCTTCTTGGAGAAGCCAAGAGAGAGGTTCAAAGCTTCTAAAAGAAGCTTGACTAAAGGGGTCAAGCTTCTTGAGGAAACTAGACCAAAAGGGTCAAGCTTCCTTAAGAAGGTTGACCAAAAGGGTCAAACTCCTCCTACAACCAAGCAAAGGGGTCAAAACCCCCTTTTAAGGACCAAAACAGGGACAAAACCCTCGGACAGTGGGTCAAGTGCAAAACAACTGGCATAGTTGGAACACACTTGAGAAGAGCAAAAAGCAGAAAGCTGGCCGGCCACTACCCCTGGTCAGCCGACCAGGGGTCAAAAGGGTCAAGCAAAATTGCTGGTCGGCCTACCCAGAAAGGTGACCTCCCAGATGAGTAGAACACAGCCCTGTGGTGAAAAACTAGAAAAAGTGACCCAAGAGAGAGAAAAACCAGCTTTTTAGAGGGGTTCAAAAGGGTCAAGAAGAAATAATGGTCGGCCTCCCAGATGAGCACAACACAATGGTGGTATGAAAAGCCAGAAATTGTGGCTCAAAAGTGAGAAAAACCAATTTTTTGTCAGAAAAATCGACTTTTGGAGAGAGAAAATGAGAAAACAGGTTTTTGGAGAGAAAAGATGGCCTCTCACCATCCTACCATCTTCCTAACAATGAAAATAAGGTCCCTGCCAAAAATGAACCCTAACCGATGCAAAACGAGGGTTCGGGGGCCAAAACGCGCGGTCTGGGCCCCCGAAAACAGGCTGTTTGGCACCGGAAGTGGCATATGACCATGAAGGTGGTCTCTCGGGGCACAGTGTCCCTCAAAAGGGAAGAAGCAAGGTGTGTGCCAAAAATCGGAGCAAACGGAGGTAGTTAAGCGGTCCCGAACCGAGGCACACGGCCGACGGCTCTGAAAACCGGAAACTGGGCTCCAAATGGGAAAAATGGCCTACGACCACGAAACGTAGCCTACGGCCACTGAGAGATGGTCTACGAGACCTCTCCCTCCCTTCAGGAAGAGAAAACAGAGAAAACAGGAGCTGGTTCACAAACCGAGACAAAGCACAAATGAGCTTCGAAGTCTGGAGGCATGGCTCGCAGCCAAGACTCTGCAACCTCAAAACGAGCACAATATGCAACATCACCGAGCGCTCAACTGGTGACGTCTGAGTCTTAAGGTCGGTAAAAAATGGGGTGTCTACAATAGGACCTTGCCATGTAGAAAGGAACTTTTGGTTTTTAAGCTAGAGTCATTGTGTACACAATTTGTAGTGACTTGGATAGAGCTATTATTTGCTAGCTTTTGATGTCTCTATAACCCAACTTTTAATGTCTCTGTGGATAATTTCACTTGAGAACCTTCATGGAGATATGCAAGCCCGTCTGCTATTCCCAATATGATGTCAAGCCGCTTCTTGCAGCTTATAATTTGAGTCTTGTTCTTATCTGCATGGAATAAAAGAGTGTCGCCACTTAAAGATACAATTAAAAGAATGTGCAAGGATATCTTAGGTTTTGCTTTATATACTTTTGTCAGTTATAATATAGCCAAAATAAATAAATAAATAAAGTTCCAAGTTTCAGGTCATAGTCATGTGAAACTCCATAAGGGAGTAGGATTAATCTCATATAGACAAGGTGATGGTAAAAGCAGTAATAGTTTAGAGTTTTTTGGAAACTCTTAAAACATATAAGTAGATGAATGGCAAAAGGAAAGCATGTTTACATGGTTTGTTATGTACTATGGTTATATGAATACATCTGTAACTGCAATTTTGAATGAATTCAGTAATCCTTTAATTTGTGTAGCAATGCAAGTTACACAATTGAGTTCAATTACACAAATCTAAGGATACACGGGGTCTTCTAAATATCTGAAGAAATGTAAAAATGTGGATTTTATTGCAAAAAGATGAAAATAAGCCAAGAATTTAAACAATTCAGTATTTTATCTTTAGCCAAAAGCAGCCAAAATTTAAAAAAAAAAAAACCAAAGAGCCAAAAAATCATGAGCATGTTTATAAATAAAAACTAAAAAATCATAATGATTCCTTACCAAAGAGGATTTGATCAAGGCTTTTGTTGGGTACAAATTCATAAACAAGAAGACATTGAGGGGCTTCAATGGTACAACCCAAAAGTCTTCTAAGGTTCTTGTGTTCTCTTACAAGGTTCTTATGTTGAATTCCACTGATCAAATTTACCTCATTGAAGATGTCATCGGCCCATTGTTGTGAATCAAATGTACCTCAATGCTACATTATATTTTGGAGCTATTATATATATTCTGCAATTAGTGATAGTGATATATGATATTCTTGCAATCTTTTGGCATCTTACGTTATTCGTGTTACTTTATCATCAAGGATCACCTCAACTCTTTAAAGTTTTGAATTGTTATATGCATTTCTACTAAATTGGTTTATAAAATAAAATTATTTATATATGAGTTTAGATGTAATTGATAATATATTAATGCTTTCCTTATTTATTTTCTTTGCATATTGGTTTTTGATAACGTTTGGAAGCATATTTGCAAATGAAGATCAACTGTTGAATTTTTTTTTCCTGAACTGATACTTAGTTTTAGTTGCAAATCAAGATCGAGTGTTTTTTTATTTTATTTTTTTGGACTCAACATTAGTTCATTTTGGAATTTGCTATGATGGTTTTTTTTATTATTATTGTTATACTTTATGGATTATTATTAAATTTGTTTGACGGATATATTTTCATTTATAATATAAATTGTTTAGTGAATTTTTTTGTGGAATGGTGTATAACAGCTAGTGGATTTCTTAGTACTTTTAAAAGGTTATTGAGATATGAGCAGGAATATTTGTGAAATAATAATTTAAATTGAAATATAAAATATGGAACACGTTCAGTGACAAATTTTTTTGTTATTTGTACTAATTATTACGATAAAGTGATTATTTTTCGTTAATAAATATTTTTTGCGACAAACTTTATTGCAGCTTATATATGAAATATTTGGTTGATTTTGTTGTTTGGTGACCAAAAATTTTGTCACGTATATATATTTTTGCCACGAAATATATTGTCACCCATGTATGACTTTTGGAGACGAAAAATGTCATTATCTTTACTTCTTATGGCGATGAAATTATTTCCTCATCAATGATCAACATGTGTGACAAATTTATTCGTAAACTAAAGTTATAAATATGGTACGGAATAATTATTTAGTGACGAAAATAAGGATTTTTGGTGACAAAATGTTGTTTTATTGGTGACAAGAAATTTCGTCACTAAAGTAATATCATTGGTGACAAAATTATTTTTTTGTCACGGTGGTTTTTAGTAACAAATATTCAGTGACGAAACCGGTGAGGAAAATATTTTCTCACAAATATCTATAGTGATGAAATTAGCTCTTTGGAGACAAAAAAAAAATTCGTCATTTAAGACCCAACTTGTTGTAGTGGTGATCTAGGATGTGGAGGTCGACACCGCCTTGTCAACGGTTGTGCTCGTACCAGAAGATTTGAATCAAATGGCCGACCTCCATGAGTATGAGAACTTTGGCCTGATGATGCAACACTCAGTCTTGGTAAACCTCTTTTTTTACTATTTTATAATTTTTTAACACTTAGCCAAATTTTTCATAATCTGTTTCAATCCTTGCAGGGCGTCCAGCATGCGCATTCATACGCTGTTAAGATAGAGTTGATAAGGAAGGAGTTGGTGTCACGACCCAAACCCGCCCCTATGGGTTTAGCACCGTAACCGGCCAGTAATCCGAGATTGCCGAAGGCCTGCTTAAAAGTAATACAATAATACAGAGTACAGGGGCTGGCGGAAGCCAATACAGTAAATAAACAATGTCCAATGAGCTGTGACAGTCTGTATGCAAAAAGACTTTTCATTCAAATATATACGGTCAAACAAAACAGTATGTACATATATACAATCATTCGGTCAGGGACCTAATCCTTATTAAACAGTACAGTATAGTACAGTAAACAAAACGGTTACAGAGACGGAAGGGGGAACTAAACCACCCCTAAGCCATAACTCGACAGGCTCGGAACCTCGCAGTGAGGCACAGTGGTTGGCTTGACAAAACTGGAGTTTACCCTGACGCTCCTAGCTGCAGTCTGGTGCCTGGACACCTACATATATATATGAATAGTGAGCTAAAGCCTAGTGAATAACACAATGCGTAAAGGGGTTAAGAATGAATGTCCTTACAGTAATGAAAACGGTTCATTAAATCAGTATTTCAGTCATTCAGTCAGTGCAGTCATATGTGGTACATCCATTAGCATAACAGTACAGTAAACAGTAGGTCTTAAAAGACCGAGCAATAAATGATGGCCATCAATCAGTAACAGTAGTGGTTCCAACGAGGGAACCGATAGAGATCTCTGTAACAGTATCAGTAAACAGTAGGTGCTAAGGATGCCACAATACAGTTCAGAATATAGGACATACATTCATTCAGTTAACAGTAATCAGTTCAGAAAGCAGTACAGTTCAATTGTTCAGAAGATAATCATTTTGAACATATCTTTACACAGTTGTTACTCACAGAGTTCTGGGCTACAGTAAAGCTAGAATGCGTCCCCAGTCACTAACCCTACACAGTTACAGATTGAACACACACTAAGCTACACAGTTGGGAAAATAATAACTTAATCCCTAATTGCCTCGGTGTGTTCTACATCTATATCCTCAATAAAATGCCTTAAACTAGGCCTAAGAATGCCTAGAATGAGATGAGGATGCAAAGATGCACCTGAAAAACATTTTCAGACTTATCAGAAAACAGGAGTCACGCTCGAGCGTAGGTTACTTCGCTCGAGCGGACATACAGACAAAGGTTTCCGCTCGAGCGTAGACTTACCCGCTCGAGCGTTCTGCAAAACAGTCAAAAGTGCTGATAGGCGAAAATCACGCTCGATTGGGCGCTCGACACCCGCTCGAGCATGAGACACAATGTCCCGCTCGAGCGTCAATTATTCCGCTCGAGCGGACTTCAAAACAGAACAAAATGCTGGGAGCACGATTTCTACGCTCGAGCGCCAGTCACCCCGCTCGAGCGTGAGTCCAAATTCTGGAAATTTCAGATTTGAACCTTAAGCTCAAAACCAAGTTTTAAACCATAAATTTCGATCCTCTTAGGCCAATTTTCCAGAAAACACATCAAAACTCTTATTTTAACATGATTCAAAGCTCAATTTGTAAAATTAAAGCCCAAAGGTGTTTTAAATAAATCCAATTCAAACCAATTTCCATAAATATGAAGAACATGCAAACATGCATGAATTTAAATCATTTCAAAGCTTCAATTTGATGCTCTAAGGAGCCAATTGTTCCAAAAACAAGATGAAAACATGGACTTAACATAACCATGAGCATGCATGAGACAATTCTCCATGGAATCAACTCAAATTCAACAATTCAAACATGCATGCATGGAATGAGCTCCAATTCAACATCATGAGACCAAAACTCGACTTAAATCACTAGAGGCTCAAGACCCACGCATGAACAAGCTTAAATACAACAAGGAGAGGTTGACATTCCTTACCTAAGTCTTGAATTAGAGGTATGGAGGCTCAAGAAGGCAAATCTCTCACAATTCTTCAAGATTCCAAGCAATACAAGATGAATTCACTTTAACTCCCTATTCTCCCTCTCTAGTCGGCTATACACTCAAGAATAATGGCCGAGCAAATGTTTGTAATGCAAGACTAAGCCTTAGACAAGGTTTGGTGTAGTGGCCCACTCAAATGGCAAAGTTGTAGTTAAGTCAAACTATGTAATTTCTCAATAATTAACCTAATTTAATCATACCAAATCAGTTTTCAGATAAATATACCATAAAATTATATTATTTCTAAGGATCACAAATCATCAATCAATTTTGGATTCGGCCGTCGATAAGGCCTTCAATTCGCAATTTAAACATAAAAACACGAACAGATAATCAAATAACCAAACAGATAGAATCACAATAGAACAGGTATACTCAGTCAACTCGGTTTCCAGTTTTCAGTCAATCAGTTCAATAGTTAAATCAACTCAGTTATCAGTCATAATTAGTTCAGTTTAACGGTAATCAGTGGTTATTCGGTAAACAGTGACGAGGGTTATTACAGTTGGCAAATAAAACTCAAGAAGCTTTCAAACTCCTGTCCTCGCTCAATCATGCCGAAGCTAATAATAGAGCTCTGTTGGATCAAGCCAAGGCTTCCAGGGCTACTCAGAACCAAGCCGAAGAGAAAACAAAAACGGTTGAGGTTGAAGCCGAAAGCCACCAAAGCCAATCTTGAGGCTGCCAAAGCCAAGATAGCTGAGTTAGAGGCCAAGCTCCAAGAGGCCCTTGACTCAAAAGATGCCGAGGTCAGGGCGGCCGATGAAAAGGCTTTCGAAGAAGAGCAGGCCACCGTCCACGATCAATACAAAGGGCAAGTTGACCTAGCTTGCAACCAAGGTTATTACCTCGGCTGGATGTTGGTGCTCAACAAGATGTCTATCTCAATGGATTCCTCACTTTGTGATATTGACCAGTTGCAAGTGCCTTTCCCTCCGACTCCACAAGAATCCGATGATGATGCCGAGGAGGATGTCGCCAAAGAAGAGGTTGCGAATGAAGACGAGGCTGCTGTTGGGGCCAAGTCCCCCACTTTGAATGAGCAAGTCCTTGACTTGACTCAAGATGAGGAGGACAAGGTCTCCAAGAATGCCTCTCCCAAGAGAGCTATGTCAGAAGCCGAGGTACAGATAGCTGAGAAAAGCCTCGACCAAACTCTTCTCGAGATCGATGTCGAGATCGAAGCGGAGAAGATTGCCGAGAAGCTTTCCCAATTGTCTGCCGAGGCCGGCACACAGGCAGTCACCGATGCAGAGCGGTCCACTTAGAATCTTTTTCCTTTTTGTAACAATTGTAACTTTTTGTTCAAACAGCGTTTTAGCTTCAATTTGGCCGATGTGCCTTTTTTGTACCTGAACAAGTTATTTTTTTGCTAGGCCGAAGTGCCTTTTTTTTCCGTGAACAAGTTTCATCTTTTGAGTGCAAGTCTTACATTTCCTTCTAAGTGTTGAATGTATGCCTTCTTTTCTTCTATGCATGTTTCTATACTTAGAATATTTTTTACATGTCTTTAAAGCACAACGTAACTGTATAATCATCTCGGATATGAACCTTGACTATTTGTTTCGGCTAGCAATTGGAATACCTCGTCTAACACTTAAAAATATTTTGAAATATTTTTACAAGTACTTGTTTCTTTAAACTTATTCAGTCAAGTACTGCTTCTTTACTTCTAATTGCTGTCTTCTATCAAGACTTTATCCTTCCATCCTTTCCAAGCTTGGCAACCTGGTTAGTCATCTCGGCTAGTATGTACCTCAGATACTTCTTTCAATATTACCTCGGCTAACTTTTAAATTTTCCTGAAATTTCAGCAAGTGGTAAACTAATTCTAACTTATAAATTCCTCTAAAAAAAATCAACATGTCCCAAATCATTCCAGCTCGCTACCCCCTAATGTGAACCTATGTTCCACTGAAGTTCACATTATGCGTTTGTAGTCTTTCGGCAAAGTCAGATTCAAACAAAGACTAGCCGATGTATTCAACCTTGGTTTCTCTGTTAATCCAACTAAAGCACACTTAGTTCTGTTCTGAGTTTAACTCTGCCGACATGGCCTGCCTAGATTAATTTAACTTAGTTCAACTCTATTATATGCAAGTGCAATTCAACTCTGCCATATAATAAGTCTAAACTACTCGTCATGTTTCATTTGGAAACATCGCCAACTTAGTTCAACTCTATTATATGCAAGTATAATTCAACTCTGCCATATAATAAGTCTAAGTTATTCGTCATGTTTCATTTGGAAACATCACCAACTTAGTTCAACTCTATTATATACAAGTATAATTCAACCCTGCCATATAATACGTCTAAGTTATTCGTCATTTTTCATTTGGAAATATCGCCAACTTAGTTTAATTCTGTTATGCAAGCATAATTCAACTCTGCCATATATAATAAGTCTAAGTTATTCGTCATATTTTATTCAGAAACATCGCACAAATTTCTAATTCAAAAAATCAAACTAACATTTTATTATTATTTCAGCTAATAAAATTATGATATAAACTTCACAAAAACAAAAAAACTAATGATAAAAAAACTTCAAGTTGCAAGTGTTCTAGGGTCTTGACAACTCTTTGCCCTCAGTATCTTCAAGCCGATATGCCCCATTATCGGCAACCGAGATGATGCTGTAAGGCCTCTCCCAGTTTGGGCCAGGTTTTCCCTTCTTGGGATCCTTCTTGTTGCCGATGACCTTTCTTAGGACGAGGCCTCAAACCTTAAACTCTCTTGGGTTGACCTTCTTGTTGTAAGCCTGTGACGCCCCAAATTTTTGGAACATCAAGGCAAATTAAATAAATAAAATGACTTAATAAATCAAAAAGTTGACACTTAATTAGACATTCCAACTCTCGTACATAAAATAATAAAATTATCCAAATACAACATCAAATGAAATTATATAGTCTTTAATAGCTATTATATAAAATAATAAAATTTATTCGGCTCTATTTAGGGTTTCAAGTTAGCCAAGGCTTTACATTAGTTGTAGATACCCCATTTTGGACCGTCCTCAAGACTTGGATGTCATCGTTTGTGCACTCGATGATTGTACTTGTATGTGTTCGTTTTGAGCGCCCGAAGTCCTCGGTGGAACGCCTTGTCTTTGAGCCTCTAAACCTTATCTGTTTTGTGCATGCTTTTGCACCAAGAGCTTGTTGCCTCTAGTCTGGAAGAGTGGGTGACTTGTCGGCCAGCCCTAGAATCTGTCAGCCATGGCTTGTGCTTGTCGGCTACCAGTGGTGGCCGACGGCCATTGGTCTCATTTTCTGGATATTTGTTGCCAGCTGTGCCAGCTGTTGCTCACTGAGCTGCATCTTCATACACGTATATGGTGAGATGTTCACAAGCTTAAGACTTGTTTTTCTATAAATAGGGGGGTTCCTCCCCCATTTTGGAGGGTTGGAAGGTTTTGGACCAAAAATATATATATCTCTCTTTCTCTTGCTTTCTCTCTCTCACTTGATATTTTGTGCTTGATTGCCTAGTTCCTCCACACTTTTTCACACCAACCCTTAATCAAACTTAATCACCATTGAGCTGAGGTCCCTTGGAGTTTTGTTTGAGCTTTGGAAGGAGGTTTGAGCTTGGATTTGTGCCTAAATTGTACTTTGCTTCAAAGGTAGAGCACTTACCTTATTTTAGCTTATTGTGCATACTTGTTTTCCTATCTTTTTCAACTGTTTTAGGGCTGTTTTTGAAGTGTAAAAAACTCTATTTTTGTGGCCTAAAAATGGTGGTTTGAGCCTTTTTGAGTTAGGGGGTTGTCCACCCTTTTGGTTCTTTAGCTTGTTAAGTTTTTTGTGCTATTTTTCCTTACTTTCAAATCAGCTTTTTGGGGCCTTTTAACCACTAAATCTTAGAGGTTTTTAGTGGTAAAAATCAATTTTTGAAGTCCAATTGGAGGGATTAGCCTCCCCTCGTTGTGTTTTGTTTGCATGTCTAACTAGCTTCACATGTTGGCATGTTTTTCTAGCTTAACCTAGTTCTAATCCAGCATATTTTTGTTTCCGTTTTGACCTATTTTAGCTCTGTTTTGGGCAGGTTAAGTCATTTGAGCCTTGTGTGGCATGGTTGTAGTGCAATTTTCTTCACTAGCTTGATGTTTTAGTGTAATGACCCCGACCTCCGATTAATGCTAACTCATGATTAATTATGCTTAACAGTAATTTAGGAAGGATTTGGGATCTAATTGCATGTGTATTGCATTATTTATGTGTTTCTATCTGTTTGCCGTAAAATGATTTGTTCATGTCTTTGACTTTAAATTGCGAATTGAAAGCCTTATCGGCGCCCGATTTCGAAATTGATTAATGTTTTATGTTAGTTAGATTTTATGTGAATTTATGGTAAATTTAGTTGAAATGTGATTTGGAATGATTAAATTAGATTAAATAATGCTAGATGAAACATAGATTTAGTGAATTCTTGTAATTACATTTTTGCCCCTTAGTGGGCCACTTTGTTCAACCTTTGATTAGGAGCTTTTGATTCATTTCCTTAGCCATTTTTTGGGACCAAGAAAAACGTAGGAGAGTGAGAGAGGAAAAAATTGAGTTCAACAAAGTTTTGGCTTGGAACTTGTAGAATTGTAGAAGAATTGCGTAATTTGAGCTCCTAAACTTGAAATTGAAGACATAAGGTGAGAATTCATCTTCTCCATTGTGATTTTGATTTACTTCTTGCATGGTTCATGGTGAACTAGAGTTTAGAGTCAAGTTTTGGTTCTAAATGTTGAATTGAGTAGGAATTCTTGCATGCATGTGTATATCATGAAGTTTAAGGTTGTTTTCATAGAAATTATTGCATGCATGTCCACATTTTTGTTATAGTCCATGAACTCACCATGTTTTGAAGTTAAATCTTGCATTTGATCTTGTTTTAGAACTTTGGAGCTTTAAGGAACCCATACATGTGTTGAATTTGCATTGTTCTTGATGTTCTTGAAGTTTATGTTGAAATTGTGTTCAATTGACTTACCTTTGGGCTTGATTTTACAAAATTGATCTTCAAAACATGTCATGCTATGAGTTTACAAGAGTATTCCAGAAAATTAGCCCAAAAGGATCGAATTTGATGCATTGTAGTTGAGTTTTGAGCTTGAGGTTCAAATTTGGAAATTCCAGATTTTGGACTCATGCTCGAGCGGGGAAAGTTACACTCGAGCGGGAATTTCGTGTATACAGTACTTTGCCTGTGTTTACAATCTGCTTGAGCGGGGTAATGTACGTTCGAGCGAGGACTTGTGTCTCACGCTCGAGTGGGTATCGAGCGCCTATCGAGCGTGAATTTCACGCATCCAGTACTTTTACTGTAGCTTGCAGTCTGCTCGAGCGTAGTAATACACGCTCGAGCGGATTTCTTTTGTCTGCATGTCCGCTCGAGCCTAGAAGGCCACGCTCGAGCGGGACCCCTGTTTCAGCAAAATTTTGAAAAATGTTTTAAAGCACATCTTTGCATCCTCATTCCATCCTAGGCATTCCTAGGCCATGTTTAAGACTCTATAGTGAGGGTAAGAGATTAAAAACACACTAAGAGCCAATGAGATAAGTTTTGTACAATTAGAACATGTGTTTCAAGTGTGTATCTGTTATGTGTCGTGTACACGTGCCACGTCCTGTTTGATCGATCTGCTCTGTCTGTCTGTCTCCAAGTCCACTATGAGTAATAACTCTGTAAAGTTATGTTTAACCTAAGTATTTTCTGACTGGTATGGTATAATCTGTTTTCTGAAATGCTATCTTACGAATAATTAATGAATGTCCAATTTTCTGAAAAGTATTTGTGGCACCCTTAGTTCACGTGGCCCTCGTCCGGGGGTAACAATACCGCGGCCAATCTGCATGTGGCCCTCACCCGGGGGTAACAATACCGCGGCCAATCTGTATGTGGCCCTCACTCGGGGGTAACAATACTACGGCCAATCTGCACGTGGCCCTTGCCTTGGGGTAACAATACCATGGCTACTTGCGCGCAAGATATGGACCTTTATGGTCGTTGGTACCAACTATGTATATGGGTCTCTGGACCAATCTGTTCTGATAGCTAATGGGTGTACCACGTATGATCTTATGCAAAATCTGAATATGAAAATGTATATGAATCTGTTTCTGTTTTGAAGTCTGATTATGCTCTGATTTAAACGCTGGATTCTAACTTGTGCTGGACATCATTCATATAACCCCTTTACTGTTACTATTCACTGGGCTTTCACTCACAGTTTATATTATGTATGTAGGTGAGCCGGCACATGACCAGGGCCAGAGTTGACGGCCCTTTGTACCGTTTTGTTAGCCAACCCTTGTGCCTCCCGAGGAGGCTCCGATTGAAGTTTAATGCCAAGGCTGTTTTTGTATTCCATGCTAGTCTCTGTAACTGTTTATAAAGTCAGATCTTGGAAAGTTCACTTCTATAAATATTTGTATATATTGTGTATCTGGATTGGCATGTTTATATATCTGTAAGTAAGTTTTGAAATCCTCTGTCCCATGTACGTTATCACAGCTCATTAGACCTTGTCTATTTTGTATTATTGCTTCCGCAGCCCCTTATTATTTACTAATCTATTCAGAGGCCTTTGGTAATCCATGGATTACTGGCCGGTTACGGTGCTAAACCTACATGGATGGGTTTGGGTCATGACATTTAGTGCTTTATTCATCATTGTTTTGAGTTGATAGCATGTTTTAGTGTTGTTTTGCACTTAATTTCAGCACTTTAATCTCTGCAATCTCCCTCAAGTCTTCACCATTTTGTTTGCTTTGAAAGTGGTTTTAAACCCCTTGTTTGCTCAAGTGTGAAATCGAGACATTTATGCTTAATGATTTAATCCCTTTGGGGGTTCATTACCAATGGCATGTGGTCTCTTTCATGCCTAGGGCACCTTTGGTTTAAGCCCTCTTTCCATTAGAGGACACTCACTAATGGACTTAATCGATTAATGAATGAATCGATAATGTAAAATGAGTAAACAAAATGAACAAGTAAAAGAGGCAAGATAAGCATCTTTCGTATTGCATTGCATGTGTTCGAATCGGACGTTAATTTGAGCGTAAGGAAAATGGGACATTTCATACTCAAAAGTGATGAAATGTGTCACTTTTCTTGGTCTCTATTGCCCTTGATCATGCATGATAGGGTGGTGGTTGTTTTGGTCTTGTTTGTGCGTTCATTAAACTTGTACAAGCTTGGTTCCTTAGCCATCATGCATGGAAATTGCTTGGTTGATGGTTTGAGGGCCAATAGTTACACTCCTTTGAGCTTGTGTGATGATAAGGAGGGTAGTAGTACAAACATTCCTTGAGAATACACTACTTTGCCTCTGTTTGCTCTCTGTTACAGCAAAAAGGGAAGTTCTAGACAGGGGTAGCCGACCGGCCACTAGCAGTGGCCGATGGCCACCAGCAGTGGCCGATGGCCACCATTGGTAACCGACCAGCCATAAATGAAGAAAATTGCTTAGTGTGATGAAAAAGGGGGAACATAGGTGTTCTGGAAGTTGGTAGCTTCTTTGGTGTTTAAGTGTGCAAACAGAGTCTTATAGCAGTGAGGCAGTGGCATTTTCGGGTGGAAACCAACCGAGCATGCATATGTCCCTCGCCCCGAGGCCATTTAGTTGCTTTGCTTAGCTGATTAGGGGTAGCTAATTCATGCAAGTGTTGTAACTATTTAATTAGCGTAGATAGTTAATTATTTAATTGCTTTAGTTAGTTTAGAATATCTAGTTAATTCAAGTGTTATAATTAATTAGTTAGTGTAACTAGTTATTCGATTTCGGTTTGTAATAATTAATTAGCTTATAATAGTTAGTTAATTCATTTCAAGTGTTGTATTGGTTAGCTTAGTTAGCATAGCTAGTTAGTTAGCGCTTATTCATTCGGACCCTCCTTCGTGAGGGCGCAATGTTGTAATAAGTGTGTGTGCGTGTGTGTATGTCTTCCAACCTCACGTCTTTCTCTTTTTTATTTAATCGCTTTTGATGGTTAGATTAGGGACATGTTTCAATTAGCATACCTTATGCTTGCATGTTTGCATCTATTCATTTGTCTTGTATGCACCGAGGCTCGGCGCATCATTCAAACTGCATTGTCGCTTTCAATATCTTTTTTGAATACGTGTTTAATCGCATGTTGTTCAAATCAATTCATATGCCATATTAGTAGCCGAGCCTATTAATTGCATATTGCATGTGTTGTATTAGGCATCTTGTATAGTTAGGATCATGTATATTTATAACTAGTTTTTGTTTTGGCGTGGAGTACTCAGTGAATTTTTATGCTTTAGAATACTCGCATGAGTGTGATTGCCACGTTGCCATGATTAGCATGCTTGCCATGAGGCTATGTGCTTACTTGCTAAACTGTTTGAATGCTTGTGGATGAAGGCTTATTGTTTGAATTGGAACAATTCAACAAATATGCGTTTTAAGCCCACTTTGTTGTGGCAAATCATGTTTTAAGCCCACTATGTTTGGTGGCAAATCCGCATCTTTAAGCCCACTTGAGAGTGGCAAATTCAAACCATTTTCACGAAACAAACATGAGTTGAATTGTTCCAAGTCTTGCTACTAGTTTATACTTGCTTTTGCGCATCACATAGTAATGTTAGCTAATAACTGGAATAAGAACACATAATGTTTATAAAATATCATATCATGATTAGTAGAGGTCGATCTTTTGATCGAGCAAGCGGTGGTGCTCATTTTAGGACCTTCCCCTCTTGTATCCAAGTTCTTGAGCCAAGGCAACTTTGGTGATGATAGACACGTGGCCTTTGACACGAGTCAGGGTTTCCTATTCCCCAAAAATAAAATATTTAGGTAGCGACTCTGTATCTGGTAAAACAGTCCAATTTTGATATTATTTGATTTAAAATCGATTTTCCAAAAAGGTTTGTCGGATTTGGACTCTTTGGTGATTATCAGTTTCACGTTGCACTTTGTGAGACTAGATTCAGAACCGCGGGAGTCCGAACTATGAAACCTTCTTTTCAAACCCTTTTCGAAAGGCGGGGCGCGGAAAAAGGCAAGGCCACATTAGCGTTAACTCCATTTCAGCTTCAATTATTTCCTTGCCAAAACCTAGCATAAAATGCCAGGGCAGCAAAAATATATGCCATGAGTTTTGCAACATAGTAAGAAAATATAACCAACCTACCATTCTTTTTAAGAGAAAAATAATGAGATTATAAACATGAGATAACAATATAATTGTAAACATAAATTACAACCATTAAAATAATTTCAATAATTTTAATAAATTAGGTGACGCTCGAAATCTCACCAAAGAGATTTAACTTACCAACCACTAAGCATGGCAACGGTTAATTTGAAACCTCCCATTGGTCAAATATTCAAGTGTTACCAACCGTAACTACCAAGGATGCCCACGTCCGGAGTTATATACCCAAGTAGTGACATTCGTGGTTTGCCCCAAGGAAACGGTTTGCCAGGGATGCGTAATCTCTCTGTATGCCACCTGTACATCTACTCTTATTCCAAAACTGAATACCGAAAAAGGGTTCAAATAAGTCCCGTGCCATCTTAGGGTTTCGCAACACAATTTACGTGAGAATTCTCAAAACCAGGGGTCACCTTAAACAACCGATATTAACCATCAATCCTTAATTTTGTAAACTCTTTAAAACCAAGAGTCACCCTGAACAACTGGCATTATCCGTCAATTGTTAACTTTGTATATGCCGTTAATCATTTTAGTTAGTTTTGATATTAATCACAAATAATTCCAATTTTTAATCACAAATAATGTTATACCAACTCATTAAATTCCTAACATAAAATATTACATATGTCACACAATAATTAATAAACATACAAAATTTAAATAAACAATTTATTTAAACCACGGTATGAATTAATAATTTAGATACAAAGAAAATAAACCAAATCACACACATGCATGGATTTTTAATTTACAAGATTAGACTAGCACAATATTAAATAAACCACAATACACCTATACATGGATTACTAATTTACAATATTTAATGAATTAGACCAACACAATAATTAATTTTTTTTATCCAAATAATCAATTGAAGTAATGATCTTAAACATGTCCAGAAATTTTCAGGATATACCTTAAGTAATAAAAATTATAAATAAATTATTTATACAATTCTAAATTTGTGAAAATCTACAGAATATTCAATAAACATGTTTAGGTCATTGTTTAGAAAGAATTTCCCAAAAATAAGTTATAAATAATTCTATAAAATTCTCAGAAATTTCATGACACAGATTTATCACATTTTCTTAAACTAATTCCATACTTAAATTTATAAATCAAATCCATAATTTAAAAATTTATTATGTAACTAGACTTCTCAAGTTCATTTTTTATTTAGAAATTACTAGATTTGGTTTAATATAAAATTTTTAATAATTTTTCAAACACATAGTAAAATTTTCCTATAGTTCCAGATTTGGTTAAAATTTTGTATAAATTCATACAAAACTCAATAATTGTTGAAAAAAATTAATGGATGAAGTATACATCATTCTCAATAACTTTGTAGAAGAAATCATCTCAAAATTTTGAGTATAAATTGTCTAACAATTTGTACAACTTTCTGCCAGATTAAAGGGTCAAATAAAATCTTCGATAATTTTTTTAATAGCATAAACTACACATGCAAGTCTAAATTTCACAATATTATCATGATTTTAAGACTACCGATATCTTCAATTATTTGATATACAAATCATAAATTTACATACAACTATAAATAAAATTCTATCTACAAGTTTAGTCATTTTATCCTATGAATATAATCTGAAAATTTCAACAATAAAAAAAATGAGAGGGTTGAGAGGGTTTTCTTACTATGTTAGGTTGCTAACGATTTATTGTCCGATTTTGATTTATGATTCTGATCGTGAGATATGACTGTCCTGGCTCTAGGATTTTCTTGCTGAAATTTCACATCAATTGGACACGATCTCACCGTTGATCTTCCATTTGATTCTCTCAAAACTTTCAGTTGTTGATCATCATCTTAGACTCAGAATTTGCAAGATCTAACCCCAAAAATGAATTCTGCACGTCGAAAAACCTAAGGGTGGTCAACCGCGAAGTCATAGAACCACTCGATTAACCATATGTACTAGGATGCACCATAGCACCATGAGCCGAGAAACGCTGGATAAAATTCATTTCATCTTCTCCCAACTGCCACAACATGCTCTAATAGAAAGACCCAAAATTTTAGTTTCAATGCCACTAGTTCAAATACTTGTATCTTCTTTATCGTAATTCCGTTTTACCTTATATTTATGTCATTGGATTTACCTCACGGCCTAAATTTTGTTTCACTCCTCACACGCCACGTTCCGTCTCTTTTTGCATGGGAGGCCACTAATATGGCATGGCTGGCCACTAATCTTTATTGACCTTTTTGACCCTTGGCCGGCCGGCCATGGGAGGTAGTCGGCCGGCCACCTAAGCCCAAGAAAACTGGCTGGCCATGATCCTCAGGGTTGGTACACTACAAATCTGTATTCCTTTTCCCCAGATTTTGTATCCGGGAGGGGGTTGCCATTTTGGGGGGAAACTTGAATTGTTTTCCCCCCATTTTTTCCCCTCTTTTTGCCTATATAAACCAGCCTCCAGCTCTGGTTTTAAGGGTTAGAAAAATCACCTTTGAGCCTCTTGCCTTGTATCTCTCTCTCTCTATCTTTCCAAGCTCCAAACCCTCAAGTCCTACACTCATTTCTTCACCAACCCATACCCCCACCCTTCCATCCTCCATTCCAGCAGCTGGAGGTTGTTCTTCAGAGCCTAGGAGTGCTGCATCTCAAGCCAAGGGGCTGCCAAAGACTAGTCTTCAAGGGTGAGTCTCTATTTTCTTTTTTTGTGCTTTATTTTGTTCAATACATTAGCCATACTTGCTTGCTGTTTTGGGCTCCGACCCTAACTGGAACTAGGATTATTTTGAGCTATTTTTCATGTTTTTTTTAAGGGCCTCTCACTGTTTGAGGCCTCCTTGTTGCACTTGCTTCATTGCCTCTCTTGTATGCCATTTTCTTGTGTAGTATTTTTGGCCTATGTATATATTGTTTTGAGGCATGTCATAAACTGTAAAAGGGATTATTTTGAGCCCTTTTTCAATTTTTTTGAAGGGCTCATCACTGTTTGAGGCTCCTATCTTCCACTTGCCTTTATATCCCTTTTTTGGCTCCATTTTTGCATGATTTATTAGCCTCTTGTGCTTCTATTTTCGGACTCTGGTCCGAAATGAAAAAAGCATTATTTTGACCCCCTCTTCATGTTTCATTAATGGTATTTTACTGTTTGAGGCATCCTTTTTGTACTTTGTGTTATAGCTCTCTTTTTGGCCTTGTTTTACATAGTATTTTGAGCATGCTTGTGCACTATTTTGGGCTCGGTTGTAAACTGTGAAGTGCTTCATTTTGAGCCCCTCTTCAACTTTTTTGAAGGGCTCGTGGCCATTTAGGGCCATCAGCTGCTACTTGCTTCATTATCTCTCTTTTGGGACCATTTTTGCATGTTAACTTAGCCCTATTTGTGTTCACTTTTTGGCCTTGCTTAAAACTGTAAACATACATGTTTTGGGACTGCCTTGAATCTGTCTCCATGCTTCATAATCAAATAGTGCATGTTTTGTATAGCTATAGGTCATTGCGCATGCCTAGTTTTGAGTTTCGGGGTTCGTCTCATGCATCGGGAGCTATATTGTCATGATTCGGGGCTGTTTCGGGTCATATTTTTGCTACTGAATTTGCATGTTTGCATATCATATTCCATGCCTTGCCATGTCTTGTTAGAGTGGCATCTGGTGCCTTAGGGTCGATCCTCGGTTTGCGTGCATGCGTGCACGTACTTCGAGCGTCTCATTTTTTATCGTCTACCCTCTTATGTGAGTGTGGCTGAGGTCCACTCATGTTGGTGTAAGTCCATTATGCATTGTATATGCCATTTCATTTCATAGCATTGCGTATGCTAGGTTGTATGTTAGCGCATTGTGTATGACATGTTACCTCATGCATCGTGTATGCCATTTCATAGCATTGCGCATGCTAGGTTGTACATCAGTTGCATTCATGCATGTCATGCATATTGCATCGTGCTTGGGATAGGAGTTAGCCAGAGCACGGGAAACGAGGGACGTTTCGTACTCCGAGTGACGGAACGTGTCTCAATTCCCAATCACCGACACTCCGGATTATCCATGGAATGGATCTAGGTTTTGTTTTGTTTTCAATCACTTGCATGTCATTCTATATGAGTTGACATCACATTCGACGTTCCTCGGCATATGATCGAGATGCCGTGATTGGTGGCACGAGGATCTGAGCAGTTGCATACATTTGTATGAAAATATCATTCTGTATGCCCTGTTCCTGCTCTCTGTTGGCACAAATCAAGAATATAAGCAAAACTTCTCGGAGCTTGGCGCGCTTTTC
>NW_021025092.1:182203-226142 GCF_004153795.1 Camellia sinensis
GAGGCCGATCTCAGCCCGCTCGCCGAGATGAAGCGCTTCGTCTCGTCATGGAGATCCTCGAGACCTACCTCAAGCGACGCTTTCTCCGACGCGACATCTCTCTCTGCTGGTACAAACAATGGAGTCGTCGATCATCATCATCGTGCTAGAAACCAAATCAACAGACCAGCCCTTCACTTTGCAAGGCTTTCAGAAGATCAACCTCTCCTTCAGGAACGATTCTGCTCTTCTTCAATCTCTTCTTCTCATTCGGCTTTTCAATTTCCTCAATCTTTGGTTTCTCTTCTCAACCTTCCTCGTTTTCACCACGCATCCTCATCGCCAACTCGGGGTCAATCTTCCCGGATCCGCTTCATCTACGCCGTCCGTGTGGTTCATCGATCGAAACCGTTCGATTCTCCGTCAAACCAGAAGCAGAGAAACACAAGCGTTTTCTAACCAGGAAGACAGCACGTGTTATGTGTGTTCTGCTACGACGACATCCGGCTCCTAAAAGAAAAAAGCAGAACGCAGCCTAAAAAGCATTATTCCATTTCTATGAATCCCCAATTTTATTATGAATTTTTCACTCAGCACCTCACTTCCTCTCTTTTTATTTTATTTTTGTTTTTTAAACACTTTTCATAACCCTTCCCTCTTTCTTCTCTTTATTTACAAACCTTTTCCACAGGCAAGTGAGCAGCTCTTTTCACATCATTTTCATTATTTTTTTTTTTATTTATAAGACCACACTATAAAAAAAAAAAAATAAGAAAAAAAAATAAAAAATAAATAAATAAATAAAAATCCCAAACCCATGCCAGGTTTTACCAAAACCGTGTTTCCATTCTTTTTTTTAATATATTTCAACTCCACTTGCCATAATGTGATGCTGTTTCCACATGCCTTGGATCATCTTCTTATTAACAAGTATCCATTATTTGCAACAAACACACCATATTTATTCATATTTGGGGATCAACCCCGATCACCATTTTACAACATCAAAAAAAAAAAAAAAAACTCACACCCACAGTGGGCATTTTTCTTCCCTCTACTCGCTGCACGGTCTCTGTCTTCTTGCCTCCGTCCTAGGACCGCACCCTTGACGGTTGTTGCCTCCGGCTTCCACGCCACCGAGCCACCATTTTAGGTCCCCTCTCTCCACCTTGCAAGCATTTATGGCGGCCTCCAAATCGGAAACATTACTCGGTGCGCCTTCGCTTCAGCTCCTTATTTTCTGCTTTCAGCACACTTATCTTCTGCTCAGCGACATCCTTATACATGCCGTTGGAGCAGAGCCAGTTGGGCGTTTAAATGCTGCAACCTCATTTGTCCTACTGCTTGCAGCCGGTTTTGACAAGTTTGTGGGATCCGCCGTCATGCCCTTTTCCACACATGCCTTCAAAGATATATACGATTGGCCTCCCATCGACTGCACTGCCATTCTTCTGCTCCACACGACCGCATCGGAAAGTTCAGCGGAAGTAAACTCCTGCGGGCACTCGGTTGAGGTTCCAGTGCCACCGCTCCAGTTCTCTCTCTCTGTGTGACTCGTTGAAAGGTCGGAAAGAGAGTGTGAGCAGACTCCGCGGAAGATGAAGCCATTTTCTTGGGCTAAAAAGCTGTTCCACCGTTTCTCTCTCCGAAAAGAGCAGAGTTTTCAGAAGAAGGGTGGTTTAGACGTTCAGAATGGTATGCCTCAGGCCTCAGGGCTTCGTCTTGGTTTAAATTGGTTAAATAGCCGAGGCAGCCACGCGTATCACGCGCCCCTTGCGCCAGACGACAAACGGGCGCGCCAGCCAAGACGACACACTCACGTGCCTCGCCATCATCTTTGACGCCTTTTTTGAAAAATTGGGCGCACCTTTTGAGGATGCGATTTTCTACAGGGGTCCGACAAGACTCTGTAAACTGTCCCGACGTTGATTCCGGTTAGCTTTTACAAGGTTCCGACAAGACTCTGTAAACTGTCCCGACATTGATTCCGGTTAGCTCCTTCATGGGTCCGACAAGACTCTGTAAACTGTCCCGACATTGACTCTGTAAACTGTCCCGACATTGATTCCGGTTAGCTCCTTTAAGGGTCCGACAAGACTCTGTAAACTGTCCCGACATTGATTTCGGTTAGTTTCTACAAGGGTCCAGCAAGACCCCATAAACTGTCTTCTACAACGGTCCGACATGACCCCATAAACTGTCTTCTACAAACGGTCCGACATGACCCCATAAACTGTCTTCTACAACGGTCCGACATGACCCCATAAACTGTCTTCTACATCGGTTTGACACCCCCATACAGTGTCCTCTACAACGTTATGACACCACCATTCAGTGTCTTCACCAATGGTCTGACACGACCATACAGTGTCTCCTATCCTTTTTTTATTTTTTATGTATTTTCTTGTTTTGTTCCTCTCTCCAAACTCAAGTTGGTTAGTTTCTATCCTCCTTGAGTTTGCGGGGGGCTGTTAGAATTTACCTTCACCTACATCACTATCATCTCACCTACTCCACTAAACCTAACCCACTACACCACTACCACCTCCACTTCACCTACACCACTACCACCTCCACTTCACCTACTACACCTATATCTCCTATATAAGGAGCCTCTCACATTTGTACTAAATACATAAATCTTGTAGTATCAATCAATCAATAATACATGAGTTTTAACAGTCTGACACCGCCATCCAGTGTCCTCTACACCGTTATGACACCCCCATACAGTGTCCTCTACAACGTTATGACACCACCATACAGTGTCTTCACCAACGGTCTGACACGACCATACAGTGTCTCCTATCCTTTTTTTTTATGTATTTTCTTGTTTTGTTCCTCTCTTCAAACTCAAGTTGGTTAGTTTCTATCCTCCTTGAGTTTGCGGGGGGCTGTTAGAATTTACCATAACCCACTCCACCTACCACCTCCACTACCACACACACTCACCTACTTCACCTACTTTCCTACACCTACCACACACACTCACCTACTACCCAAATCCTCTTCTATATAATAGGAATCCTTGTAATATCAATTATAACAACAACACATCAAAGATCAATCAATAATAAGATCATCAGATACATTTATTCTCTCTGTATTTTTCTCTTTATACATTGATTATTTTTTTACATTTTCTGACTCATCATTACAGCAATTGATATTTGCTTGTGTCACGAAACAACTCATATTTCCATGTAAAGTAGGCAATATATGCATGCATACACGTCACATTACAAAATTATGAAAAGAACTGAAAAATATGAGCGGTAACAGGATGTGAATGGTAGTTGGTACAGGTTGTACCGAGTGTACAATGCTCCCATTGTACAACAGGGACTGGGAGAGGAAGTAGGTAGGCAGCCTTACCCTATGTATTGTTTTGGACAAGCTGATTCCTGTACTATTAGTTGATAAAGGTAACACATCATATTATAACTATAATGGTGAATATGACAACAATTAAAAAAAAAATTAATCTTGCAATGCCATCGTAAATAGCTCTACGAACAACCGGATAGGACATTTTGTTCTATATATGAGACAAGAATTACAATGAGCAAATAAGTCACAAACTTACAAATAGCAGTGGGAGTTCACTAAGTCAAATGAGTGAGAATAGTTTCTAAAGAATGTGAAGATTATACCTTGCATTGCAAGGGAGCGAAGTTCAGTATTTGATGATACAGCAGCCTCAATAATAGAACCATTCACAGCTACTGTAAAAAAAAAAATCAATTTAAAACAAAAAAATGGTCAGAAAAAATTATAAAAATAATAATAAGCATAGCAACCACAATAGAAGAAAAATCAAAGACCCACCTTGCCTCAACGATTTTGTGTTTCTCGGCCAAAGCAATTCACAAAGGTTTAAAATCTGTCGCTGCTTCTGATATAAATCAGCAGAAGAAGGCAAAAATGGATGGCCTCCATGAACCCATAGCAAGGACTTTTGTGAATGGAGACACCAAGATGAAACACTACCCAAATTCTTGCCTTCCACCTATATTGCACAATATTCATATGTACTCACCTTGAAGTACCCTAGTGTAACAAGTAAAGTAAAGAAAGAGAGTGGGTGTATCAAACAAGCAAACCTGTAAACCTGCAACTTCTTTTGGACAGAATTTCTGCAATTTTGATGCATTCTTTGTCAAAGAACGCCAAGAAATTAAAGACATCTCAAACTGTGACAAGGTGATGCCATTCCAAAATGATATGTGATCTTCAAGGAGGTCTGTGTATATTTGAAAAAGCAAATCGAAAGAAGGCGACTCAACCAGTATATCAAGCACTTTCTCTTCCACCCTTCTTAGAGATTCCAAAACAGATATAAAACACTGATTTTCGTCACAGTAGTCATGTTCACTCTCAGCATTCCATTGTTGAAAGCTAGCCCTTAATAGGCCTGCACAGTTAATCGCTTTACAGAGAAGTTCACTGGAGGATTTTGACATGTCATTTGATGCAAATAAATCAACTACTTCCGTGGAAAGCATTGGTATTGGCCTGGAGTCTAAATTTACTTGATTATGAGACAGAAGCTCATGGCGGCAACGCACAATACAATTCCAGATACGATGCTTGAGCTCCTGTTTAAGTAGATTCAGAAAAGAACTAAAGAACTTGCAAAAAGGCTGTACCTGAGAAGCAAACCAACTAAACCAGAGAAGGTATAACTCTAAATCATTTTCAGTGGCCTGTTCAATTGTCCAGTTGGCAGCAAACAAAAGCTTTTTTCCAGCAAGTGCCGAATCAATTTCTATCTGCCCACCATACTTAGAAGTAAACTCATGTGCAAAGTTTGGAAACATCATAACATGCAATATCTTCATATCCATCAAGTAAGGCCCCATAGATCCAATCGCACTTAGAGCTTGTTCCACTGGGCTCCGATCCCAAGCAGAATGAAATATATGAGATGCATTCTGAGACCCCAAAAACTCCAGATACAAGCAATTTTGTTTGACAGAAACTTCTTTTGAGTAACATACATAATCTCTTAGTTTCAACGGAGTTGGCCATCCTCCCGGTAGACACAATGAACGTCCTGGAGACGACTCAAATTTGTAGAGTTCATCCATTGATAGATAAGAAATTATCACATGACTAACAATATCTTTTCCTTCAGCCTCACCGAGAGATGAAAGATATGTATGTTCCCAACTTATTTGGAGGCTACATTCAGGCCAATTCCCATTGGTGAGAAGCCGCTGGAATAACTGCACCCAACGCGCAAGCTCAAGATATGTAATCTTAATATCAAGGCGCAATCCTTCAACTCTAGCATAGATGTGGGCTTTGGCCATCGAATCAACCATCATACCCATAGGAATACCTGAGAGAATGAGAAATCTTTTCACATCTTTAAGTTCACTCTCAACACAACGGTCACCACCTCCACCATCAAGCAGCCAGCATGGCTGCATCATATATATTTCAACCCCTCTATTTCGCATTGCCCGGGACACTTCACCATAGCTAGGGTCAACTGTGAGAAACATCCGAAATTGGGGATGGGGATGAAGAACCAATGGCTTGCCATCTACACTTCCACACTCATTAATTGTGATTGATCCACGCGGTTCAACCAAAGAGTTGATCCTATCAAGAACCTGTATTCATCATAAGAGAGGCAAATGTAAAACTTTGTTTACAAGTTGACGCTAAAATGGGCACAAAATAGAGAAACAACATAAACTCCCCAAACCAACAAAAAAATATCTACATACCGTGGGATTGCAAAGATTTGCATTCTCTAAAACAATCCATTCACCATTTTCAACAGCCTTTACCAGTACTCCGGTTACCCATTCAAATTTTGCTGAATATAGCCTTTGGCTGTGTTCCTCGTGCAACTTTATAATTTTCAGAATTCTATCCAGATCCTTGCATGACCATGATACGGGCAATCTGTTTGACTCCATGTCCAACTCTAGATGCTCAATTATCTCAACTAACAAATGAATAGAACCAAAGGTCCTTGACTTACAATTATCAGTGTATGAGGAAGAAGTAGTAGTCATGGGACCTCTACCAATGCTTGATAGGAAGGCAAGCCAACAGGTAATTACATCTTTTCTTCTCTCTATGAATTCCTTCACTGAAGATTCCAGTTGCAAGCTGCAGTACTCATTCACATAACACTCAATTCGAGTAACAGCAAATTGATAATGGCGGAAGGCATTATATTGCTCAAAGCATCCAAGTAACTCAGATATGTCTGATGCAGACGAAAGATTTATCTCATTTAGTACATTGCCAGTAAGCTGGGCAAGCAACCTTATCAATGAAGTCTTGCCAGAAGATGAAGGACCAACCAATATGCACAACCATTCATTCTGTACACAAAGTGCAGCAGCCTCCAAGCTATGCCGTATTCCAGGCAAAATTTTAAGCTCACTGTTTTTAGATGACTGAAAATGATTCCTTCTGATGTGAGTGTTGCCAACAACCAAATACTGAGGATTGAGTTGCACTCGTGGGTAGGGAGTCAAAAATGGCACTTGTCCAAATACTTCCTCATAAAGTTGGACAACTTTTCTACGGTCAGCTGCTGTACGCATTCTTTGAACATATATAGTGTTGAGGAAACAGTCAATTTTTGATCTTTCAGGTGCACCTAAACACATAGCCAAACAGATTAGGAAGCCAGCTTTATTTGAAGAATGTAAGCTTACTTTCAAAGAAAAAAAAATAAAAACAAAAACAAAGGCAATAACCTTGTATAATTTGGCAAGAACGAATCACATCTCGTAGGTTAAACTCCCAAGGGGAACCCACTTGAGCGAATTTATGATATAACATAATGTCCTCATGTAGTCGCTTATTAAATAAAATTAACTTGGAAAGCAAGGGCTTTGGAATTGAGGAATAGAGTGAACTACAGATGAAAAGATAGTCATCCTCGGTCAACTCGTCCACATAAACCTGAAACAAATAACAGGGCACCATATCACTACTAATGTTATGTATCCATATTGAGCTTGCTGTCAACAAGATTAAAAAAAATATAAAAATAAAAGAGTTACATACATGGGATGAAAAGGAAATACCTTCGTAAAACGGTTAAGGAAGGACTTTGGAAGCCCTTTACGGCCTCCACCCTGATAAGAAGGATTCTGACATGCAAAAACTCTGAATGATGATGGGCACTTAAAAGTAACACCCAACTCCGGGATGAAAACCTCAGCTCGATGGTCTAAGATTGCATTTAAACCCTAATGTGGATAAATATGTTAGGAGATGGCTATATATAATTACAAGAGATATATTAACAAACATATGCAGGACAACATTAACAAGAACAAGACAATACCTCTAAAACAGACTGTGGAGCAAGATTAAGTTCATCCAGCAGAACCCAAGATCCCTTCTTTAGAGCCTGAAGAACAACAACGAAAAAGCTGAATGAAACTCATACTCCATTTGAAAAGAAAAGAAAGCCAAGATCAAACATTTTAAACCTGCAGAAGGATTCCATCATGCCATGCAAACTGTATTCCTTCGTCACTCTCAACTGGTAAGTCTGAGCCCAATAAATCCATTATGTCAGTCTGTACAAGATCAGCAAATAAATCGTTATTAGCACTGTGAAGACGCACAGATGTAAAGTGACCAAAGAAAGTGGAGCGCAGCCCTTAAAAAAGTCACAGGAAAAGAATATAGATGATCATGACCTGCTCAGATAAGTTTATCCGTACAACCGTATGCCCAGAAAATTTGCCAAGGGCTACAATTAAACTTGTTTTTCCAACGCCTGGACTTCCCTCCAACAAAACTAAAAACATAGACACAATTTAAGAGGTCAAAAAAGTTTCAAGGTGCTAGGTGTTTTTCTAAATATTTTCAGTGGTGAATGAATTGTGTGAATTTATCATATGTATATATATATATCCACACACATATAATAAAAGTTTGAAAAATAAGCTTTAAAGCCACGATACCAGGCTTTGGAAGCTGCAAAGCCCGCAGAACCCGCAAGGCATTTTTGCGAGTGGTTGGCGCCAAAAACTCAAACTGCTCAATCTCAAAAGGATCATCACCTGAATATCAATAAACAGAATTAAGAAATGAATGATTACCTCTAATTACATAGAGAGTGCAAACTCAGATTTAATAAGAAAGTGGCCACATTTCAACCAGAAACCAAATTACATGATGTCATTAGTTAATGTTTGAGTTGGAACTTAAAATATTGTCCACATTTGCAAAGGAACATTCTTTTTACACACTTGTCAAATCATCCAATTAAAATCCTTAATGATAATGATTATTTGAATATTCATAAAAATAAAAAATAAAGAACAAAGGTTGACAAACTTATCAAATAAGATATATTAACCCATGAAAATAGAAGAAAACAAAACGAACCGGACTTCTACAGAAAGTATAACTATTTATTGGGCAAATGAAACCCCCTCCCTAATTAACTCACCGTATCCCAACCATCAAGACTCAACCTTACACTACAAATCTCCCAAATCATCATGTAGCCATGGCACTATTTTCTTAAATAACCACACACAATCACCCTGCCCAGGTTACCAAGCTGTCAATGCACCATCAGCAGGTTCACCCCAACACCACCAGAACATTGTTATGATCATCATCTTTTCTCTCTAGACCTATATATATATTTTGAAAATTGTCATCACACCACCATGAGACTCAATTTAGTCACTACCGCTTCAAATCACTATTTTTCCACTAAATTGCCATTCCCAAATCCATATCCTCTCTCACTAAATCTCTAGATATGTATGGATAGACGTATTTGAGATATATCATTAATGATAGAATCCTTACACATAGTATGTCTGGCCTATCAGCTTTTTTTAATGCCCCATAACTCTTACACGTCCCGGCTTGGGCAGAATAGCATAGCAACTATCAGTATTAGCAGTGATTGTGGGTAACTATTTTACATATCATGCTGCAATGTATAACAAGCCCCCAACATGAATCGACAAGGGCATACATTGTCATTCAATTCTCATGGCAATCACATCTGCCATTTTGAAGTTCTATTTCAGTATAATTAAAAGAAAAACATAACATTTACCTTTTGCAATGTAGAAAGGATGGATTCCAAAGAGATTGTCACATTGCATGTTATAACCGCATGAAATATCTGTAGAAATTCCGACATCACCCCAACCAGAGTTTTCCATTATGAGAAGGTTTGAGTTACCCGAAGTAGAATTGGCCATCTGTTGCAGCAAAAAAGAATGCATTTCTTAGTGACTTGTTCAGTATGTAAATAACAGGTTGCAATTCTAAAATTATGGGGTTCACATGACACGTTCCAGGTATCCTTCTATGAACTTAAAAATTTAGTGCTAGGCTAGAGACCACTCTCCCAAACAGATGTAGTTAAAGGTCAGGGAGGTGGGAGAGGATGCTTTGGTGTGGAGGGGTTTGGGATCAAAAGGTGTTTTCTCAGTCTAGTCATACTATCGGAGTTTGTGTGGGGATATGGCGGTGGAGTTCCCGTGGCGTCGTGTGTGGGTTACAAGTGTTCCATCGAAGGTGGCATTTTTCATGTGGACAGCAGCGTTTGGTAGGATTCCTACCATTGATAATTTGATTCGTCGTCATCATGTTTTGGTTAATCGGTGTTGTATGTGTCGTGCGAATGCAAAGTCAGTGGATCATTTGCTTATTCATTGTTCGGTGGCTGCTCAGCTTTGGACTCTTATTTTTTCTACGTTTTTAGTGTGGGTCCAATCGAAAAGGGTGATGGAGTTGCTTTGGAGTTGGGGAGGGGGTAGGGTTGGGAAGAGGCGTAGGAAGGCTTAGGCTTTGGCTCCTCTATGTTTGATGTTAAAACCTACCATCACCTACTCCACCTACTACACCTACCACCACCTACTACCACCTACTACACACCTACCACTACCACCTACTACCACCTACTCCACTACATCTCCTATATAAGGAGCCCCTCACCATTTGTAATATATAACATTCATCAATCAATAATACAATCAATATCTATACAACTCTCTATTTCTCTTTATACATTGTATTTTAACATGGTATCAGAGCGGGTTTAGAACCTAGTATTTTCGCTTCACCGGCGGGCAGCAATCTCACCTTAGCCGCCCGCCGGTCCTCAACCTATTCCGCTGTCATCTCTATCAATACATGTAGCTTCTTCCATGGCAGATCTCTCTCCTTTCACCTATTAGAAGTACTGAACTTGTCCAGCCTGCACAGTGATGTCAGTTTTGATGCCCTTGAGAGACTTGTTGCTAGGTGCAAGTCATTAAGTGTTTTGAAGGTCAATAAGAATGTCAACTTGAAACAATTACAGAGGCTACTTGTACGGGCTCCTCAGTTGATGGAGCTTGGTACTGGAAACTTTCAACAAGAACTTGCACCGCGCCAGTATGTAGCGCTTGAAAGTGCATTCAGCTACTGCAAAAAAAAAAATAAAAAATAAATAAATAATAAAAAAAAAAAAATCTGCACACCCTATCAGGTTTATGGGAAGCCTCATCTTCATCCCAGCTCTCTTGCTGTCTATGAGCTCCGCCGTGTTCTCATGCCTACCGTCGGATCGAGCAGCCTTGATGGCCTTGAGAGCTGTCCTACACGAGCCCCACCACTTGGGCATATTCAACTCCTGGCATGGCACCGACTGTTGCCACAACTGGTTCGGCGTGAGCTGCGACCCCACCACACGCCGAGTCGCCAACATCAACCTCCGCGGCGAGTCCGAAGACCCCATCTATGAGAAAGCCCACCGCACCGGTTTCATGACCGGTTATATCTCTCCCTCCATTCACTCCAATATCCAGAAATTGATTTCAGTAGCTGGGGTTCATCTTCTCCTCCAGCTTTGCTTGAGTCAGTGGATGCTTTTATTCAGTCTCCACCATCTGGGACTCTCCAGTCGGATTGTCTTTCACCTCGGAACAGTGGGCTATTAGATGCTTTGCTTCACGAGGCAAAGACTCACAAAGAATCAATTGTCTGACAAAAGTTCAAATTCTTCTACCATCACTCCTGGTGGTAAAGCAAACAGTTCTCTCTTTCTCTCTCTATACATCATTCTATCAACTCAGGGACAAAGTTTTCACTTTTTGAATAAAGCCACCACATTATACAAAACCATTTTTTTTTTTTTTATTCGTTTTATTATTCTTATCATCCTCATCATCATGTACCCCACTTTCTCTCTCTCATTTTTTCACTTTCCAACCCACTGGGGCACATGCTTTCGCCTTTCATATATTATTATTATTGTTATTAAAACAAAACAAAATATATATATATATACCAAACCCATTGCAGGTTTTCACAAAACCGTGGGCCAAGAAACCCACGTGAACCAATCTCCTTTTTCTCTCACTCTCTTGTTTTGATTTCACATATATTCTTATTATTTCTTTCTTTTCTCTCTCTTGCCTTGCTCTCTCCCTCTTCATCAGCATTAGAATTGCTTCTCTGTTGAACTCTCCTATGCCACAATTTGTCATGTTCTCTCCCTTTTCAATATTTTCAAGGCTCTTGAGTTTGATGATTAATTGAGTTCGACTTCGAAAGTTCTCTCTTTTAGATCTGTAAGTTTTTCTTTCATTACTCCATTTATTATTAATAATACTCTAGGAAGCACAACTACGGATATGGGATACAAATAAAATATAATATGGATATGACGATATGGAAAAACCTAAAAAAGTAGCATACGAGTGTGGCAAGGATATTTGAAATCCAGTCCCACATTGCCTAGGTAACTGTGAGAGGCACTCTCACCTCAATAGTAAGTTTTTGGGGTAGAGTTCTACCCAAGACCGTGTAAAATGGTATCAGTGCCGGAGTAAGAAGGATGGGTATGGTGCGTGTCCCTAGCCTGCACGCTACATGTGTTGTTGAGTGAGCATTCTGGGCGTGAGGGAGGATGTGGGACTTCACCTCGGGTAGCATGGTTTCCACACATGACTTCAGAGTATATTGATTGGCCTCAATATCAGTTTGCACCGCCATTTTTTGCTCCACCGACCGCATCGGAAAGTTCAAAGGAGCAAAACCAGAGGTGTTTGGTTGAGGTTCACTGGCCACCGCACCAGTTATTTCTCTTGTGGACTCGTTCAGGTCTGGAAAGAGCTTGAGCAGACCACGGGAAGAGGAGGCCATGTTCTGGGTAGCTGGACGGGAAGAAGAGGCCATGTTTTTGGGTTGCTGAGTGTTTCAGCGAAGCAGCGATTTCCGACTGGTACTTTCAGAGAAGGATTGGTTACAGAGTGTTTACAGAGTATTTCAAAATGCAAATGTTCGGCGGTTTCAGACTGGTTTGCACAGCCTCCGCCTCAACCTTGGTTAAATAGCCAAGGCAGACACGCGCATCATGCGTCGCTCGGCGCTCGATGACAACATGGGCGCGCCTTTTGATGGCATGCCTTTTGATGGCAAGCCTTTTTATGGATTGGGCACGCCTTCTGAAAGATTGGGCACACCTTTTGAGGGTGCGACTTTTTAGGGGTCCGACAAGACTCTGTAAACTGTCCCGACATTGATTCCGGTTAGCTCCTTCATGGGTCCGACAAGGCCCTGTAAACTGTCCCGACATTGATTCCGGTTAGCTCCTTCATGGGTCCGACAAGACTCTGTAAACTGTCCCGACATTGATTCCGGTTAGCTCCTTCATGGGTCCGACAAGACTCTGTAAACTGTCCCGACATTGATTCCGGTTAGTTTCTACAAGGGTCCAGCAAGACTCTGTAAACTGTCACAACAACTGTCACAACATTGTCTGCTACCACGGTCCGACATGACCCCATAAACTGTCTTCTACATCGGTCCAACACGAGCCAGTGTCTTCTACATCGGTCTGCCATAACCATACAGTCTTCTACAACGGTCTGACACGACCATACAGTGTCTCCTATCCATTTTTTATTTTTCAGATTATTTTCTTATTTTGTTACTCTCTCCAAACTCAAGTTGGTTAGTTCCTATCCCCCTTGAGTTTGCGGGGGGCTGTTAAAATCTACCATCACCTACTCCACCTACTACACCTACCACCACCTACTACCACCTACTACACACCTACCACTACCACCTACTCCACTACATCTCCTATATAAGGAGTCCCTCACCATTTGTAATATATAACATTCATCAATCAATAATACAATCAATACCTATACAATTCTCTATTTCTCTTTATACATTGTATTTTAACATTTGATGTTGTTGATTTGGTTAGAGCAGAATCGGCCTATATTTCAGGGGGATGCTCAGCCACTATCTTGGCTTGAGAGTCGGCTTTTTGGTGTTTTGTATAGTTGGGTGTTGGGGAGGGTGGATCCGGTTTCGTTTGACTTTTTGGATTTTGTAGATGATTTGATTGGTTAGGTGTAGCCCTTTTTTCTGTGGGGTTCCAGTTTTGTATTCCTTAGCATCTTCTTGATGCTTTTCGTAATAAATTTTATTTATTTATCCAAAAAAAAAAAGGGCCCCAAATACTCAGTCACTCCCCATATATTCCTTCTTCCTAAACAAGCTGCTTACCATAATTTGAATTATATCACACAACCATCTGTAACAACAAAAATGGATACTTCCATGCTCAAACCAACTTACAAAAGAGCGATAAAAATTTCATTCATTTCAAGCATGGAAAATATAAAAAGCGTATGAAAGTGCATCTACACTAAGCAAAACCTTGGGGCATTTGTGCTTATTCAAACTCCTATTTCCTTTCACCAGTATGAACAAAAAGTTGAGTGGAGGCTGTGGAGGAACATTTCTAACAATACTAATACTTCTTGAAGATTTAACTTGAGAGAAATACTTTCTATTTTCCACAGATTGATGACGAGAAATATTATGACTTGATCAACTTTTTTAATCAATGGACAGAATTTCCTTGAAAGCAAACCTCTTAGATTTTGTATGGGCATACAAATAGACGAATTCATGTATCTCAGACTGCTAAGGCAACATCACCCTTTATATCTGTTTTTACCCTGCCATACATGACATGAACTTTATTACATACCAAGTATTAAGTAGGTCGATGACAGTTCCTATTAAATCCATTTCTTTTCTTTCTCAATCGATCATAGGAATGCTATACCTAGCGGACACAAAGAACACAGTCTGTTTGGATTTTCACTGGAACCAAACAAAGATAACATATACACTCCTAAGCTCAGTACAAAAACCCAACAAGGTATGGGCCCATTTCAGGAACTTAGAAAATTGACTGATAGTTTACAGCTTACACAGTCATCATATTTATAGTTTTCTAGCCTGGTAAGTATAAAGAATTTAGTCAGAAGGTTAGCTCTGTTTCAAAAACATAACTACAAGACACCCAACTCATAACTGACTTCATGGTGGTTTCTGCTGAAACACAACACCCAATTCATAAATAACATCATGTCGGTTTGTAAGGAAACAAAGATTGCATTATAAAGTGGACCAAATCTGGCCACTTCGGAAAATTCTCAAATAGTTCCCAAGGCAAGGAAAGCAAACAGCATATTCACCATTTTCATAATGTGGTGATCAAGATAAACAGTGAAACCACAGTTCGTGAAAACAAGCAACAACACCTTTAGTTGTTCCAGAAGAAAGGACAAGCATCTCTCCCTCAACTCTCCGGCATCACTTTTCAAAATACCCGTACCTGGAAAAGATTGCAGGAAAATAATTTACTAGAGCGGAAAAAAAAAAAAAATGCAAACAAGAAAGGTTCTGCAAATACACAAAAACAACCATGTTGATAATCCACATTACCAAAAACCAGAAAAACAAATGTAGACTTGATATCACCAATTAACAGGAAGTGGTTAGCATAATATTCGTTGAAAAACCAGTCTAAAAAATCCTTCAAAAAATTTATAAAAAAAAAATTTGAAGAAAAACCTAGCAAGAATAAATGCATAACTTTTAACAAACATAAAGTTAGTTAAACCACAGCTGCTTAATGAAATATTACAAGAAAGCATGCCTTTTAAGACTATGGCCTGGGAAAATGCACGACTGAAAGTCATTCAGTCATTTGTTTGGGTTATGTTGGTAGTTTGTAGCCGTTTGTTTGGGTTATGTTTTTTTTTTCCTTTATTTTTCGTGTAGAGGATGCCTTATCCCCATTTCTTCTTTTTGATTAATCAATAAAATTTGTTGTTGATCAAAAAAAAAAAAAAAAATGCATGATTGAAAGTGTGACGACCCCGACCTCCGGACTAGTATATTATATTATTCTAATAAGTTTAATTGCATGATTGTGTGCCTGATTGTGTGATTACATGCTTAGTTTTGTGGCTATCTGTTGTCACATGAAATATCTATTCGTATTGACAACTTAGAGACAGAAGATGACAGCCTAGACGGCTTCAGAAACTGAAATTGAATAGCGTAATAGACTAATTAGAATATTTGGAATTTTATGGTAACTTTAATTGAAAATTGATTTGGATCAAAATAATTAGAATAAACTTATTGAATTAATTAGAATTGAGCCTAAATTACTTAACCTTAATCATACTTGATTAGGCTAAGCTAATCACACCATATAAATAGCTCTAATTAAGCTTATAGGCTCATATTTACATCCTTTGGCTGAGATTTTGAGGAAGGGAGAGGAAGAACTCAACACTTTAGAGAGAGAAAGAGGAGATTTGAAGAGAATTTCTAGAATTTTGGTGAATTGAGCTAGGCCAACACTTGTATTCAACACTAGGTATGAAATCCATCTTTAATTCTTGGAAATATTGCATGAAGAAGTTTAATTCAACCAGCTCCAACACTCTTTTGCATGTAATTTAGAGTTATGTGTTAGATTTCCATGAATTGAGTGTAAAAGAGTTGAATTGCATACATGCATGTGCATTTTGAGTAAGAATCTATGAAATTCTCACATGCATGGCAATTTCGTAACTTAATTTGAGTGTTTTATCATGCTTTCAAACTTATCATGTGGGTTGATCAAGTTTTGGGAGGATATAGGAACATATATATATTCAATATGATGTATGCATGATTCATAATATAGAGTTCAAGCTTTTGGTTGTCAAAAGGGATCATGATTTTGAGTAAATGATTTCTAATTGGGAATGTTTTTAAATTATATAATGATTCTCTATGTTTTTGTACCAAAAATACAAGTTTTGAGGCTTTGAATATCATATTTGAACTTCAAACACAGTTCTAGAAATTCCAGAATTTGGCTTGTCCGCTCGAGCGTGAAAGTTAAGCTCCCGGAAGTTTTATAAAATTTTACAAATCGCTCGAGCGACCAAAGTGACGCTCGAGCGAGGACCCTTTTTACTCAGTTTTCCGCTCGATCGACCATTGAGCGGGAATTTCATGCAACCTCTACTTTTGCCAAGTTTGCAGACCGCTCGAGTGACGAAAGTTACGCTCGAGCGACCACCTTTGTTTTTGAACCCCCGCTTGAGCGAAGGATGTTGTGCTTGAGCGGAAACCCTGTTTTCAGCAAAATTTGACTAACTCTTTTAGGTGCATATTTGCATCCTCATGTCATTTCAAGTACTCTTGGGCACCAATTGAACTCATATAATCATAGAATGAGTTAGAAACACATGAGAAGAATTGAATTAAAATGAATTGGTGCTTCAATTGTGCTTCTGTTATGTGTTTTGTTAGGTGGACGTCCGAGGCTTAATGACAACTCAAACCACTGTGAGTAATAACCTTATAAAGATATCTTCAAAGTATATTTATTTTCGAATTAATTACTGTTTCTGAATTCGTAACATGTTGATTGATTGGTTAATTAAAATGTTACTTTGATGAATGAAGTTCACTTATGAAACTGTGGTGTGGCATCCATTGATTATAAGCCCTGCCTGGGGGTAGCAATACCACGGCCATTGGTTTGAGCCTCCGCGGTCCATTGGTTTGACCCATAAGCCCTTGCCTGGGGGTAATAATACCACGGCCATTGGTTTGACCCTTCGTGGTCCATTGGTTTATGCTTCACTATGATTGGAGTATTGTTATTGTTCATGAATGAGCCCCTTAAATTGATATTGAATGACATCGACCATGAATCTATTGGATATTGAGAACTGAAACGAGATTTTGATTAGCATATTATCGAACTTCATTCACATAACCTCTTTATTCTGTTATTACTCACTGGGCCCTAGCTCACTATTTATTTATATATATGTAGATGGGCAAGCTGAACAATAGAGTTAGGTAAGCCTTGAGTCTACCCAGGTCAGCCTTTCGAGGAGTTTCCAAGCGAAGTCATCAGGCTCAGGTGGAGCCATACTAGTGGGACCCCATTTTGTTGTTCCGTGATTTTGTGTTTGTGCATTGTTGGGGGTTTGTATATTTGTAAGACATGAATTTTGTACAATTGTGATAAATGTACTTTTGGAACAAATTTTGCTTATTATATTAGTTCTCTTCATGTACGCATGGCTCAATGGATAATTTTTATGTTATTTTAGACTTCCGCTAAGTCCCATACTTTATCTTAAAAGGTTTATTTGTTTGGAGGCCGTAGGTAATCTATGATTACTGGCCGGTCATGACGCTAAACCTATAGGGACAGGTTTGGGTCTTGACAGAAAGTATCAGTTCTCCAATCATGAAAACAACCCCCAAGACAAAATCTGATTATAGAGATTGCATCTAAAACTATTTCGCAAGATCAATTAATTTGTGGAGAATAACTTATTTAGTCAGCAATACAGAAACATGTGCCTCATGAAGAAAATCAGGATGTACCTAAACTTAGTCCATCAAGCAAAACAAGGAAAGCCCCTTGTAAGAATGCATCTGCAGGTTGTAAATTTCCCTCAGTTGCATTGATAAAAGCTATCCAGGACAAAAGATCTCTGACAGTAAGCATTCTCCCTGTTTGTAACTGATTGAACCACTGCAAGACGGAAAGCAATGCAAAAGAAACATACAAATACACCAAAATCAGTAGTAGCCACACTGTCAGCCAAACACAGACAAGACCGACACAATAAAGAAACCCAAAATAGTTTCACATAGAAGTACTAGTAGTTCAATGAGAATCAAGGGAATGCCAATATTAATAGCAGTACAATAATAATAACAATAATAATAAATAAGAGGAAGAAGAAGAAAGACAACAATATAACATCCCAAACTAAATATCCATGCTAACAGTGGCAGTGAAACATGCAAAATTTGTGGACTTCGAATTTTTGGATTAACAAGTTTATTCACAAGCAAAGGTACTTCAACAATCTCAAAGATCCTCAAAGGAGAGTTCATGGCATTTCCAATTGAAAATGAAATTTCCTTCAGAAACAGAAATAGAGATTTGGATACAAATTATTTTTCTAATCATATCTGCACAAATTTTAAAGTTCTGACCACTCATTCCATTTGTCTATATTTTAATCAAGTTTCTAAGAGAACTAAAAAATAAATTCAATTATTAAAACATGTGTCAGTAACCGCAGCAAAATAAAGTCAATATTGTAAGATGTAGCGGTAGTAACACGAAGTGATGATGTTTCAGCCGGCAATTACTGAAATAATATGATACTTTCCACATACAAGTTGACCTCTGTTAAAATTGATGTATGGAAAAATAGAGAGAATGAAATATGTATTGATGATTGATATTATTGATTGATATAATGTTGTAGTTGATATCTATTACAATGATTCATGATTCCTATATATATAGAAGAGGGTGAGTGTGTAGTAGGTAAGGAGTAGGTGGGTTTAAGTGGGTGAAGTAGGTGGAGAGTATGTGGATTTAGTGGGTTAGGTTTAGTGGAGTAGGTTTAAGTGGGTGAAGTAGGTGGAGAGTATGTGGATTTAGTGGGTTAGGTTTAGTGGAGTAGGTTTAAGTGGGTGAAGTAGGTGGAAAGTAGGTGGATTATTGTCGTCGCCCTTGCCACACCCTTGAGACTTGTTGGAAGTTGCATGGGCCGCTATCTGGGGGTCGTGGCGATCGTTCTGGTTCTCGAGGGGGTCGTTTTGGTCCGTTTAGAGGCCGAGAGCCCAATGCCCGAGCCCATCATTCTGATACAGTTGAGCCACAATCCCCCGCTCCAATTATTTCCTCTGCTGATATCTCTGGGTTTTTTACTTCTGAGTTGAAGATTGCTCTTCGCCACTTGCTAGACCGTCTGGCATCTAATTCATCTTCAGGTAACTTTGCCCATTCAAGTAACTTAGCTTCTTCTACCAGTGTTTTCCTATCTCATCAAACATTGCCTTGGATTATCGATTCTGGTGCTGGTCGTGTCAGACCGTTGTAGAAGACAGTTTATGGGGTCATGTCGGACCGTTGTAGCAGACAATGTTGTGACAGTTGTTGTGATAGTTTACGGAGTCTTGTTGGACCCTTGTAGAAACTAACCGGAATCAATGTCGGGACCGTTTACAGAGTCTTGTCGGACCCTTAAAGGAGCTAACCGGAATCAATGTCGGGACCGTTTACAGAGTCTTGTCGGACCCTTGTAAAAGTGGCACCCTCAAAAGGTGTGCCCAATTTTGTCAAAAGGCATGCCATCAAAAGGCGTGCCCAATTCATCAAAAGATGAGCCATCAAAAGGCGCGCGAAGACAGTTTATGGGGTCATGTCGGACCGTTGTAGAAGCTGACCGGAATCAATGTCGGGACAGTTTACAGAGTCTTGTCGGACCCATGAAGGAGCTAACCGGTATCATTGTCGGGACAGTTTACAGAGTCTTGTCGGACCCCTAAAAAGTCGCACCCTCAAAAGGTGTGCCCAATCTTTCAAAAGGCGTGCCATCAAAAGGTGTGCCCAATCCATAAAAAGGCGTGCCATCAAAAGACGTGCCATCAAAAGGCGCGCCCAAGTTGTCGGCGAGCACCGAGAGGCGCATGATGCGCGTTCATCATGGTCTTTATAAACCGAAGCGGAGGCCGAGGCTTGGAAGCATAACAAACCAGTTGAAACCTCTTCGTGCTCTGAGAGCTTGTCGCTAAGAGCTGCAAATCTTGAAACACTCTGTAAACACTCTGTAACCAACCCTTCTCTGAAACACTCAGCAACCCATAACATGGCCTCGTCTTCCCGTTCAGCTACCCAGAATATGGCCTCTTCGTCTCGTGATCTGCTCACTCTCTTTCCCTCTAAGAGCTGCAAATCTTGAAACACTGTAATACTTGGTTGCCCAAAAAATGGCCTCTTCGTCCCGTGGTCTGCTCACTCTCTTTCCAGACCTAAACGAGTCAACAAGAGAGACAACTGGTGTGGCGGCCCGTGAACCTCAACCAAACACCTCTGGTTTTGCTCCGTTGAACTTTCCGATGCGGTCGGTGGAGAAAAAAATGGCAGTACAAACAGATATTGAAGCCAATCAGTATACATTGAAGTCATGTGTGGAAACCATGACTGCGGTCACAAACTTGTCGCACCGGCTGCAGAGTAGGACAAATGAGGTGCAGCAGTTAAACGCCCAACTGGCTCTGCTCCAGCGCATGTATAAGGATGCGCGAGCAGAGATAAGTGTGCTACAGGCGGAAAATAAGGAGCTGAAGCGGAAGGCCACCGTTATGTTCCGATTTGGAGGGCCGCCATATGCTGCAGTGGAGGAGCAGGGAGTAGTGATCGTGCCCAGTGGAGTGGGAAACACGGAGGCAGCACCGTCAAGGGCTGTCCAGGATGGAGGCAAGAAGAAAAGACTGGCGGCAGAGTAGAGAAGGTTAATCCCGCCTGTGGATGTGGTTGTTTTGTTTTGTTTTGTTTTTTGTTTTTTTTTGTTTTTTTGTTTTTTGGTGTAAAAGTGTGATCGGGATTGATCCCCGATATGAATGTGTGATCGGGGTTGATCCCCGATATGAATAAAACGAATGGGTTGTGCAAACCCGGATGACTTGAAGGTACAAGACTGAGCAGAAAAATTAGATGGAATGAATTTTGTTTTTTTTTTTTTTTATTTTTTATTTTAATAATAAAAAATTGAGGTTCAAGGAAAAGTTGGGCTGTGGAAAGAAGAAAAAGAAAAAGTAGCACCCACGTGAGTTCCATCCAATTTTTTTTATATATAAGATAAAAAAAGGTTTGGACGGTGGAAAAATATTTTAAAATAAAAAAAATTATATAATATAGTTATCTCTTTGAAACTATATGCTGGTGTTGATAAAAAAAGTGGGCCAAATTACCAATACCGCCAATCTTGTAGACATCCTGAAGTGGGAGACGAAGAGGCTTGTCTGATGGCCTCTTGGGCTCTGTAATCATGTCGAGGGCATCAAGAAGGGTTGGGCCCTTGTACCAGCCAAATGCACCAGGTATGGCACATGTCCCACCAAGAACAGAGGGGAAAAAGGGCATCAAGAACACGCTGCCCAGTAAGAAGAGGAGTATCAGCAGCAAGTTTTGACGCAACAGGCCTAGGAGTTCGCACAGGCCAAGTCTGAAGCATGGCTGGTATGGATGGCCAGAAGATAACGCCGTCGAGAACAGCCGCCATGTTCGAAGGCGGCGTCGGCGTAGTAATGCTGCGGTGGAAGGAGGTGCTGCGCGACGGAGGAACTGAGATCGCTGTAGGCGGGGCTGAAGTTGGAGCCGTCACGGGAGCCGCCGGAGTTTTGGTCGGAGAAGAAGCTGTGGAACACAACAACCGTGTGGTGGCAAACATAGGAAGAAATCATTTGACAGTCTTTGTCCAAGTAAACACCAGTGGAGAAGAATCGAAATCAGGAGTCGATCCATCTGTGTGGGTAGAACTTGTGAAGCGTGTTAGTTTGGCCTGCCCAAACCTTGAATTTTGTGGCTTGGAATAGCAGGGGATTGAAACCAGACGTAAGGAAGGCCGGTGTCACGACGGAGCTTTGGCAAAGGGACATCGACGTGCAAGCGGCGGTGGTCTCCGGCGACTGAACAGTAGTGCACTCAGAAAGGAAATTTCAAGGTATGTGTAGAAAAATTTTAGCAGATTAGGTTGAGGGCATCAAGAAGGGTTGGGCCCTTGTACCATGTTACCGGTGTAGAAGACACTGTATGAGTGTGTATATAGACTGCCCAAAAGATATACATGGATATAGATATCGAGCCCTCAAAAGTCGTGCCCTATTTTGTGGCTTGGAATAGCAGGGGATTGAAACCAGACGCAAGGAAGGCCGGTGTCGCGACGGAGCTTTGGCAAAGGGACATCGACGTGCAAGCGGTGGTGGTCTCCGGCGACTGAACAGTAGTGCACTCAGAAAGGAAATTTCAAGGTATGTGTAGAAAAATTTTAGCAGGAGGTGGTAGTGTTGTAGTGGGTTAGGTTTAGTGGAGTAGGTTTAAGTGGGTGAAGTAGGTGGAGAGTATGTGGATTTAGTGGGTTAGGTTTAGTGGAGTAGGTGAGGTGGTAGTGGTGTAGTGGGTTATGTTTAGTGGAGTAGGTTTAAGTGGGTGAAGTAGGTGGAGAGTAGGTGGATTTTAACAACCTCACATTTCTTAAGTGTCGGTGTCAATATAGCAATGGAAGCTAGTGAGACTGACATGATCGGGCTGTAATGGCTGAAAATTTTAATATTGATTCTAAGGCTTCCTGAAGACTTCAAAAAAAGCAAAAAAGTTTCCCTCGCTCTAGCCCGTTCTGAGATTTCAGGTGATGGAATCTGTGGAGCAGCAACAAATAAGATTTTATTTTACTCAGGGATTTTAATGATTTATGATTTTAGAGTTTATTTAGGATTTTACTTATATTATTAATGGTTGATGTACTGAATAGATCAGATTTTTTGGCACGATTGAAATTGAGAGTGTTGGATCTCTCTCTCTCCTTTTCCTCTCTTCTTTTCTCCTTCTTCTCCTTTGTTTCCTCCACCGTTTCCACGACATCAAGTTTTTTTCCATCATCCAGCAAAAGATCCAATAATATTTAATTAACCACTAACCTCTCTAAAATAATTTACTGCTTTTCAAACATCAAAATTACTTAGAAAATATGAGGAAGAAGAACTCCGAAAATATGAGGAAGAAGGAATATATTTCTGTTATATTCAAAATTTCTTATTTTACAAGACCAAATGACACTCCTTATATAGGAGATATTACAAACATCATTATAACCCATTATATGCCACTTACATATTATATATTACCACTATCTACCACTATCATATTATATACATGCCACTATCTACCACCAACACCACAATCATATTCTATACATGCCACTATCCTTCACCAACACCACTATCATATTATATACATGCCACCATCTTATTATATACATTAACACAAATTTCCAACACTCCCCCTCAAGCTGGTTTGAAGATATCTTCCATAGCCAGCTTGCTAGTCAGCTTATCAAATTGCTTCTTGTGTAGTCCCTTCGTTAGCACATCAGCTAATTGTTCACCTGTTGGAAGGTAGGTCATACAGATTATGCCAGCATTGATTTTCTCCTTGATAAAATGTTTATCCACTTCTATATGTTTTGTGCGATCATGTAGAACTGGATTATGAGCTATAGATATAGCTGCTTTGTTGTCACAATAGACCTTCATAGGTGTCGGGTGAGAAAGCTTTAATTCTTCAAGAATTCTTTTAATCCACATTACTTCACAGATTCCATGGGCAACAGCTCTGAACTCTGCTTCTGCACTACTTCTAGCTACCACATTCTGTTTTTTACTCCGCCATGTAACAGGTTCCCACCTACAAAGGAGCAGTATCCGGATGCTGATCTCCTGTCTGTAACACTTCTTGCCCAGTCTGCATCTGTGTATACTTCAACTTGAAGATGTCCATGTTTCTTGAACAGTAAGCCTCTCATAATAAAAACTCAATAGATATTATATATATTTTATAAAAATTTAATAATATATTATACACACACATATATATATGTAATATTATTATTTATTTATTATTATATTTGCAGGTCGAGTAGGGTTCGAGTAAAAAAATTCTCTCCCCCTAGCCTAAACCAAATTTGATTTTTTAAAAATTTTCTCAAATTCAACTCTAGTCTATTTAACCATCCCTAAACCCATCTTATTAGGGTTAGGGGGCGTCAGGGACCTGGCAGGTCAAGGCATTTTGCCATCCCTAGCCGCAACCCTATCTTAACTCTTCCCAACCATCTATGTCTACCCTTGAATGAGCCCCTTAAATTGATATTGAATGACATCGACCATGAATCTATTGGATATTGAGAACTGAAACGAGATTTTGATTAGCATATTATCGAACTTCATTCACATAACCTCTTTATTCTGTTATTACTCACTGGGCCCTAGCTCACTATTTATTTATATATATGTAGATGGGCAAGCTGAACAATAGAGTTAGGTAAGCCTTGAGTCTACCCAGGTCAGCCTTTCGAGGAGTTTCCAAGCGAAGTCATCAGGCTCAGGTGGAGCCATACTAGTGGGACCCCATTTTGTTGTTCCGTGATTTTGTGTTTGTGCATTGTTGGGGGTTTGTATATTTGTAAGACATGAATTTTGTACAATTGTGATAAATGTACTTTTGGAACAAATTTTGCTTATTATATTGGTTCTCTTCATGTACGCATGGCTCAATGGATAATTTTTATGTTATTTTAGACTTCCGCTAAGTCCCATACTTTATCTTAAAAGGTTTATTTGTTTGGAGGCCGTAGGTAATCTATGATTACTGGCCGGTCATGACGCTAAACCTATAGGGACAGGTTTGGGTCTTGACAGAAAGTATCAGTTCTCCAATCATGAAAACAACCCCCAAGACAAAATCTGATTATAGAGATTGCATCTAAAACTATTTCGCAAGATCAATTAATTTGTGGAGAATAACTTATTTAGTCAGCAATACAGAAACATGTGCCTCATGAAGAAAATCAGGATGTACCTAAACTTAGTCCATCAAGCAAAACAAGGAAAGCCCCTTGTAAGAATGCATCTGCAGGTTGTAAATTTCCCTCAGTTGCATTGATAAAAGCTATCCAGGACAAAAGATCTCTGACAGTAAGCATTCTCCCTGTTTGTAACTGATTGAACCACTGCAAGACGGAAAGCAATGCAAAAGAAACATACAAATACACCAAAATCAGTAGTAGCCACACTGTCAGCCAAACACAGACAAGACTGACACAATAAAGAAACCCAAAATAGTTTCACATAGAAGTACTAGTAGTTCAATGAGAATCAAGGGAATGCCAATATTAATAGCAGTACAATAATAATAACAATAATAATAAATAAGAGGAAGAAGAAGAAAGACAACAATATAACATCCCAAACTAAATATTCATGCTAACAGTGGCAGTGAAACATGCAAAATTTGTGGACTTCGAATTTTTGGATTAACAAGTTTATTCACAAGCAAAGGTACTTCAACAATCTCAAAGATCCTCAAAGGAGAGTTCATGGCATTTCCAATTGAAAATGAAATTTCCTTCAGAAACAGAAATAGAGATTTGGATACAAATTATTTTTCTAATCATATCTGCACAAATTTTAAAGTTCTGACCACTCATTCCATTTGTCTATATTTTAATCAAGTTTCTAAGAGAACTAAAAAATAAATTCAATTATTAAAACATGTGTCTGTAACCGCAGCAAAATAAAGTCAATATTGTAAGATGTAGCGGTAGTAACACGAAGTGATGATGTTTCAGCCGGCAATTACTGAAATAATATGATACTTTCCACATACAAGTTGACCTCACATTTCTTAAGTGTCGGTGTCAATATAGCAATGGAAGCTAGTGAGACTGACATGATCGGGCTGTAATGGCTGAAAATTTAATATTGATTCTAAGGCTTCCTGAAGACTTCAAAAAAAGCAAAAAAGTTTCCCTCGCTCTAGCCCGTTCTGAGATTTCAGGTGATGGAATCTGTGGAGCAGCAACAAATAAGATTTTATTTTACTCAGGGATTTTAATGATTTATGATTTTAGAGTTTATTTAGGATTTTACTTATATTATTAATGGTTGATGTACTGAATAGATCAGATTTTTTGGCACAATTGAAATTGAGAGCGTTGGATCTCTCTCTCTCCTTTTCCTCTCTTCTTTTCTCCTTCTTCTCCTTTGTTTCCTCTACCGTTTCCACGACATCAAGTTTTTTTCCATCATCCAGCAAAAGATCCAATAATATTTAATTAACCACTAACCTCTCTAAAATAATTTACTGCTTTTCAAACATCAAAATTAATTTCAAAGGTACTGCTCCAAATTCTTTGGAGACGAGACAACCCACCAAAAAGGAGGTGCTAAAAGCACACTTTTCCCCAAGGAGCCGTTTCTTCTCATTTTTAACTACTAAAAGTTCTACGACTCTCACAATACAAATGATCACTAAGAAAACCATCGTGACAATAAATCTAGCTCTCTCCCCATTCAAAAAACCCTCGAATAGAATACCAAGCACAGGAAATAATATCTGAAGTTACAAATTAACACAAATAGCACTGCAAAAGGTCAGCCAAAAATCATAACTGAACAGGGAGAGAATTGAGAGATGAAAAGGATTTCATTTGCTCCTCCTGGATAACACAAAATAATCAAGCCAAGGGTAACGTTGTGACTCCATGAAAAATTATTTACTGAAATCGTTCCAACAAAAAAAAGAACTAAGTTAACTTGCTTTGAGAGTTCAACTTCAAAAAAGTGGATATTAAAGACTAGCCAATCAAGATGAAGAAATCAGCATTTCTATGCATTTATACAGAAACTGCAGCCACTTGCTAAAAACATCTTCAGCAACTTGTAGTATAAAGAGAGCGGGGAGAGAAATAGTAATATCCATGAGCAGTTGCAATAGAAGATACCTCCCAGAAATTCAGCATAGGATCTACAACGCATGATAGGTCTGGGTTCGAAATTCTGCAAAAATGGAGAAAAAAGATTAAGCGAACAAATTCAATAATGAACTTACATTTAACTATGCTTTTGACGGTTCACATACCTCCGTAGAGCTATAGTTCTGAGCTCATTTACGTTGTTGACAGGAGGAACCCATATCTCAGTAAACCGATTGCGAAGGGCAGGAGATAGTTCCTTCTTACCAAAATCACCACCAGGATTCATTGTTGCAAGAAGGAAAAAGTTCGGATGAGCAGTTATTTTCTCAAGATCAGAACCTCCTTTCTCAGCCAAAGACTGTAGGACAGAAGGGAAAATTGTCAAATCAATAAAATATAAACTGGCAAACAAATTTGGAAAATCCACCCAAACATTAACCAAGTAAACTAGAAGTGAACAAGGAGCAGAGGCCATAAATACCCCCTTGAAAGTTACATTATACAACCTGAGAAGGGTTGGAAAAAAAAAAAAAAAAAAAGAAGACGAAGAAGAAACAGAAAATGACCAGGTGAAGACTGTCTACACACCATTCACCTCGAGGAAAACAAGCAAGGGGCAAACAACTAACAGGGTACACAGCAGCAGGGAAACAATTTGATGTGCAAATAGTACTAAGTAGACGTCAACCAACACCAGTTTAGAGTAGAAACAAGTTCAGAAAAAGCAGCTAGTAGTCAAATAGGTGAAAAATGTTGGCTCAACAGTCAACATGGTGATTAGGTAAAGAAGATGGTTGGAAACCACAGAAAGGTGTGTTTTTAATTCTTTATAGACAGAAAGAAACACATCTTCACACCATTAAAGTATGCAGACATCATTACAATATGCTTGACAGAATAAAATGAACAGCATATCATGTATATGCACCTTCACATTTGTAAAACTAATTATCTAAAAATCACATCATGCATTTCTAAAAGGAATGAAAATTCATCAAGTACAGATAGGACTTCCAATAGGACATAGTCAAAAAGGTGGCCCCAATTTATACTTTTTCTTTCAACTGTAAGACAGTATCGTACATCATATCAAGCAGTTCACATATTTCAGAAAGCAGTGGAATTCTGGCACCCAACTTCCAAAGTTATACTATAATTACACGATAATGAAGCAAAGACACATGTCAGCACTAACTCAAACAGCTATGCAATTGATATCAACGCATATCAAAAAAACCAGATATTCTGATAACATTACCCACCAGTTTCCTTTCCGGCTCCAAGACGCTGTTTAATCTTTCGAGTACACTGTCATCTGCCAAAGAAATTTCATCCACGAGAAAGAGATCGCCGTTCCTCATTGCTTCAACAAGCGGTCCATCTTGCCACATAAAAATGGTCTGCCACTTCTGCTGTAGCTGAGCTAGGTCCAGATTCAGTTGTTCAAGTGAATCAAGATCTTGTGGAGTAGCATCAGGATGAGAGACCAGACCCTGTCTATAACTATTTATAATTACACCTAGCTGATCAATAGTTGAAGTGGCTTGACCAATATCTGTAGATATTTTCTGCAGGCAAAAAACATTCAACATAAGAGCCATAAATATTGTACGAGAATGTGAAAAACCTCGAGTAATCAAGTTGTAAGACAAACAGAAAGGAACATACAGCAGTACCAGGGAAGTGAACAAAAGCCTTCGACAGCATTAATTGTTCACATAGATTTTTGAACTCCGAAGCAAGTCTTGATCTCTCTCGTACAGGATAAAACCCCTGTTAAATGATTCATCAATACATTTTTTTATTCTTCATAGACTTGTGTAAAATGAAACTTGTCATGTACTTTTGTAGAATGCTAGAACAACCAATCTAAATAAAAGAAGCAGAGATACAAAAACAAGCAAAGAAGCTAAAACTAAAATAGAAGACCACAAACCCCAAGGAAATCAGATGTTTCCGTGTACTGATGGCAATTCAAAATGTGTAATTTGGAGCCTAACACGATGCTAAGTAACTGGCAAACAGTTGTCTTCCCACAACCAGTTTCACCAATGAGGAGGACAGGCTCATGCATCTTGTAACAACGCTCTATAAGAAAGTACAACCTCCACATACTTTCAGTCCACGCAATTCTGCAATAAACAAGAAAGGGCAAAAAACAAACTCAGAAAGTTACGCACAGGCACACCTATCAACACAATACACATAATACGAGACAGATGCATACTTTCCAAGATACTGAGAAACTCCTGAAGATTCACATAGGTTCAAAAACTTTTCCCTTTCTGCTGGATCCTGAATCACATAACAAACACTATTCAACCATTCTGAATGTGGAAGTTCCGTGACACAATTTCCAAGGCACCCGTATATAACAGTGTTATCTAGCCCTGACAAATAAACAAGCATCTGCTAATTACATTGCCTATGTGGACCCATAGAACTGTAAATGCATACCTATGTCATCCAACACTAGCACACACAATCCATTAGCCATTTAATCAAGTAAAAATAAGAGAAGACTGTTTAAAAATATGCACGCATAATATGCATGATTATATATCAGCATCTATAGTTACAATGCCTTATGAGTAAACGAACATCAGCAAGCAATGGAGGAAATTATGCACCAAATTATGCCATCACATAAACAAAATTTGCACTTGAATTAAACTACAGGATGCTATGTGGGGTACATATTTCGATGGAGCAGTGATCAGCTTTTGCAAAGAAATTTTTAAAGCCATAGCAGTTCTTTATTTTGAAGTTAATACCAGAGCAATTTTTAGTTGCTTCCACAGAAATCCAGGCCAACATTGTTCAATCTGACATGACAGCTGCTCTTATCAAATTTAAAAATTCTTCAGACACATGTTTCAATTGAGACAATTAAGAGATTGGTAAAAGAAACATAAAATGTCCAGGCACTTGTTTTAGGTTTTAGATGTTAATGCAACTCCAGAGAAATCTAGGTGACATGGTTCAATCATCGTCTAGTTACACAGCGAACTATGCATGCAGACATGGAGAGAGATACACATAGAGACGGTAGATAGACCTGCTTGTACAAGTCATCCCTGTCAAGTTTAACGCCGAGCTGTCTCTGCAGAACTTCTTGAACCACAGTTTTCTCACAATCATCTCTCAGCCTCTCTGCCAACAAAAAATAACCGTCTCTGGCTAAATCTTCATAGGTTTTCCCAAATGTCCTGAAACGATCAGCCCACCGAAACAAGTCACGTGGGGTAATAAATCCATGTTTCCCAGAAAAAACTTTACTACTCTGCCTCTGCAACTGCAACTCCTTCATGACTTTTTCAACCATTTTCCTGGCATAGCTTGCAGGAATTTTGCACCTCTTCTCCAATATTTCACTTAACTCTGCTTCAGGAATTTCATCAACATGGATCTCCACAAAACGGTTGCGAAATGCTCGAGAAAGCATTTTACGCCCACCATAAAAAGTAGGTGGATTTTGAGTAGCAAACAGCATAAAATCAGGATGAGCACGAACAGTTTCCTGTAATTCAGGTACAAATAGTTCCCTATTGTCGTCTAGCAACCGGTTCAATGCTTCCAGCACATCAGATGGAGCCAGGTTAAGCTCGTCCAGAACTATCCAATGTCCATTCCTAACAGCCTTAACCAACACACCTTCATGGAATGCGAGCCTCCCACTAGCATCAGTGATGTAAGAACCTAGATATTCCTGCAGATCTGTGTGTTCATGATTATTGATCCGCACAAATTCATGACCAGTTATTGCAGCAAGATACTGAACAAGGCTAGTCTTCCCGCTAGACGTAGGCCCTTGTAGAAGAACAGGATATCTTCCAACAAATATAGCTCGTGCCAAGTTCCTGAGGTGCTCCTTAACGCTTTTAGTCAGAACATAGTTCTCCAATAAATTATCCAATGTTGCGTTTCCTCTTTTCATCAGGTAACCATCAAAAGAGACAGGTGGCGGTATATTTCCCCCTAACAAATATGATGATATCATTTGGTTCATTAACTTAGCACTAGGTTCATCTAATAAAGTCAAGAAAAACATACAAAATCCATCATAAAGGGCCTTCTGAAATCCAAAATGTCTTCTCGCTTTCTTTGTGTACTCTAGCGCACGGTAAAGAGATCTTAAACTATATTGGGGCTTCTGATTGGCCCCATCTTGCAGCCTTTCTTCAGATTTCTTCTTAGCAGCTTTATAAAAATGGACTATTTTCTTTACTAGCTCAATATTCGAATGGCCATCATCCACAAACTGATTTATAAACAGAATTAAATCTTCATCATCTAGCACATCATCAACAAAGTATTCAGTAAATCTACTACGTAACAAGTAGGGCAAATCTCTCTTCCCAGCATCAGTGGCAGGATTCATGCAAGCAAATATACGGAAGTTGGGATGTCTGTAGATATAATCAGCATCCCCTCTTTCAGCTAAACAAAGTGAACCATTCTCTTCTTCAAGAACGCCAATAACTCTCTGTAAGGTCTCTGGAGGAGCCAAATTCATCTCATCAAGCAAAATCCACTCACCATTTCGAAGAGCAGTTACAAAAGCTCCCTCTACAAATGAAAATATCATTCCGGATGAATCATTGATTTGCGCACGAGCACTTTCAAGTTTCAAAGAAAAATCCTCCCAAGCTTTCAGTAATTCTTCCCTTAAAGGTCTCTTTCGCTTGGTACCAGACCCAGATCTTCCTATTTCAAGTATCTTCTGGACACCCTTTCGAAATCCACTTAATAACTTCTTCCAATTCTTGTCGTTCACAAATTTCTTCAAACGAACAAGAAAATCCTCATTATCCTGAATGTCAACAACCAATAACATAAGTCGGTCGTGCCAACTGAGAATAAGTAAAGGAGAAGTATAAAACATTATCAAAAAGAAAAGTACCTTTGAAGAAAATGTAGTGGTGAAAAGATTCTCAAACTCCATATAAAGAGGAATGCATAGAAACTGTGCATTCATAGGTTTAAATCCTCCTAGCAAATCAGCAACATCACTTTGCTGGCTTAAGTTCTGTCCAAAAACAAATTGTTAATGAATCAGCATCATGAAAATACTCAGAATACTGGTATAGACATGTGAGCATACAGAGCTCCATGATGAACGTACCAAAACAGTAAGTTTCTGACCAAGTCTCAAGGCCAGACTCTGTACAAGAGTGGTCTTCCCAGTGCCAGTTTCACCAACCAAAAGAACAGGCTCATTGAACTTAACAGAGCAAGCTATCCTCTCAAGGACATGTATTGAACTACGAATTTCAACAAAGGGTTTTCTTTCATATCGAAACTGACAAAGAACAAATAGCAAAACTTCAGGAAAGAAGCTAAAATCATAACAATGCTCAAGCAATACAAAGTCAGCTGCATGCACTCACTGTGCTCTCAGCACGATGGAGGGTAATTCGTCCAATATGTAAATCAGAATGCAATTCCTGAAAGAAAGTTGCAACTATGAAAAACTGCGATAAGTTAACAAGTTGTCATAAAAATAAGGCATCCAATGTGAATAATGAAAACCTGGATAACAGGTTTATTAACAGGATATAAAGTCTCTGCAGCAGAAATTGGCACTGCCCACGTCTTTGCAATATATTTCATGATAGTCAGACGATTATTGGCAGAGGTTGTGAAAGATGCGAAAATATCTACAGCCTGAAAAACCATTGCCAAAATTCATGTTACCAGTACTACGTCCAGAAAATGTTCATCAAATGAAACCAGAAAGGAGTTGAAACAACTGTATCAAACCTCTTGATAAATGCTACTACACACAGAACTTGAAAACCCATCCACACCAAAGCTAAAACCCAAAGCAGCAATTCTCTTGCACCATTTCAACAGATCCCTACAATTGCAGACGAATAAATATAAACTAATAACATCCAACCAAACTTGCATATCAACAACTGCAACAAGATAACCACCTTAAGGAGAATCTGCCGAGAGAACTGCAAGAAGCAGAAGTTCCAAACTGAAAGCTTGCCAGCTGATTAACTCTTTCAAAGGTCTCTGCCAGAAAAAACAAAAAACAAAAACAGAACAGAACAGAAAGAGAAGAAAAAATCAATTTTAGGTAAGTCTCAAGTCCAGAATTAAAACCATTTAGATCTAGCGTACCGATGAGTTTTTCAGCAAGATGCTCCAAATCTGGATACTGTGCTTTCACTATGCTTATCAAGTCATCATTACTTGGGGGTCCAATCATCACTCTCCTCCAAAGAGCACCAAGAGCGTTCCGACCTATTAATCAAATGTGATAAAGAAAATAAAAAAGAAAGAAAATGCAGAAGAAAAATAGTACTCTATACCAAAAATGAAGACCAACTTTTGAGGATGCCAAAATTTCTAGCTCTGAAAACCCAAGCAAAATAAAAAACTTTAGATTTGAGCCACAAAGAATTGGCTTCTGCTGCATATACAAAATCTAGAATATGAAAGAATCTGTAGCATTTTAATGCTAATTACACCACTACAAATGTAACCCACTAATCTGGAAGATGGACAGATCAAAAACTAACTAAACCATTCACCCAGGCATAAGAACCAAATTTTCCAGTTGATTGAATGTATAGAAAAAATTACTCGAAAAACAAGGTGTGAAACAATTTAAATAAGCAAAGAAATAAAATAAGTTACCAAGGATCCAATAGAATCATAAAACAAATAGCACCCAAATACACATGACAATGGTTCCAAGTCGAGAACCATTCTCAGAAGAGCTTGTTGCTTTTCAGTCTATGTATAAACACTAAATCTATAAACACTTAAAATATCAACTAGACATATAACAGAAACAGTTCTTTTTTCGCTTTCTTCTATCTTTTTCCCCTGTGCAGGGGAGAGGGGCACTTTTTTGAGCAAACACACCTGGTTCACATATCCAAAAACCAGATTCATAGAGTGCAACCACTGAAGTTCAATTGCATTTACATACCTTCTATAGCATGAGATATATTAAGATTTATGCTTGATATTGTGGAAAATAATTGAAAACCTTCTGCCACCCTAATTGCCTGCAAATGTTCAATCCAATTCAAATTGTTCGTCAAGCAGAAAAATTAAAAGGTAAACAAGCAGCATATGACTGTACAAAAAAAAAATGCTTAATGTTAATAAATATAAATACAAAGCAGAGGAAAAACATTTGTTCGAAAACAGTGAGGTGTAAGCTGAACACCAACAATTTCCAGAAAAAATGACCTTCAAAGAGCATACATTTGCTCAGGCTTCATAATGAAATACTTAACTGCATTTCAAATGATAAAATATTCAAACATAACCAAATGATGATACAATACAACTGAGAAAACTCCTCAAGACCAAGAAACACAACACATATATGGAAAACTTCAATTCAGAAATAGATGTGCTAATAAAATACTTTCTGAAAGAGAATGTAAGGTAAATACCTCCCCATGACCAGTAAAAAATGAACTTGCACCTTCCAACAAAGGTAACAAGATGGATTGTACATCAGAGGGTGCTTTATCAATATCCTCAAAGACAACCCAAAATCCATTGAGAACAGCCTGTACGTAGAAAGTTTAGATATATTATGACCACAAAGAATACAAACAACAACAATTATTCTCCGAAGATGGACAAACCTGTGTAAGAGAACCAGGCTGCCATCTAAATTCACCAGGTTTCTCCGTACACACATAACTTCCTATCAATGTTTTTCCATCAATTTGTTCATCCATGTGAATGGATAGAACTGCAATAAGACATGAAAAAACAGAGTATTGAAAGAATAGAGTTATAGCCAGCGTAAACAAGAAACTTACAAAACAAGAGATATAATCCATCAAATGAAAATGTCAAGGCATTCATATATAAATACATATAACTATGCAGTGTTAACAAGATAAACAATCATACAGGCAGCAACCCACACTTCTAGTCTTTCATAATCGTCTCCCGAGAGCATAAGATGCCAAATCCAGTTTCAATAACAGTATCCATCACCCGTCAAACTGGCCCTCTTTCCTCTTACAGTTCTAAGTCAACCGACGCCAACAAAAAGCCCATATTTATTCACAATTGATCAAAATAAAATAAAATAAGAAAGGAAGAGAGAAAATGGAAACTATAATATTATCAATAGATAGAGAATGTCGAAGATTACCAAAAGTGCAAAGGAGAGGGAAGGAAAAAAGAGGAGAGCAGACAATTTTACTCACAATTTTGCCCTTCTCAGCCTACAGTAAATATTGGCAATAAAGCAATATGTCCAAGGTATATGATCATTTTCCTAAAATACTTTACGTAGTTGTACCAAATCATTAAACATAAGGCCAAGAAAAAAAAGAGGGAAAAAAACACCTATACTAGAAGCTATTCAAGATTCTCTACAAAATCAAAAAATCGGTTCAATGATGGGTCCACACTGCCCGGGAAACAACATAAAATAATTGAAAATTTTCTTTTCTATAAAAAATAGGGGTCTCAACTTCATCAAAAGATCTTCTATTCCACTCTGTCCAAATGCTTCACATCACCAAGGATCAAAATTCCCGGCCACTTTTTTTCTTTTGCCAACCAGAACTCCCCTCCAAAAGTGCAATAAGCCCTGCACACTAGACGAGAACACCTAACCACATCAAACAACAGAAGCAACAAAGACCACAACTCCCTAGCCACCAAACAAGGATTGAGAAGGTGGTCCACCAATTCACCATCCCTCTTTCGCAAACAACACCAATGGACAAGCACTTGTTTCCTTCAAATAAAGTTGTCAGCAGTTAGTATCTTACCATCCATTGTTGTTCAAACAAAGAACACAACCTTGGACTACTTCTGTGTATAGACTACTTCTAATCTTGGTGTGACAACTACCGCCATGCTATACTCAACTTAATCCTGGTGCCTTGGTTTTGATCTACTCTCCAGATTTTAAAAAATAAATAAATCGAAATCAAAAAAAGAAACGTTATTCCCTCTATTTTTTCTACTTGAAACATGCATTATAAGTTTAAAATATATCATAGACTATGAAGCATGGGCAATCCAAAAATGGTACCGTACGAGTACCAGGCACTTACCGAGTGCGGGTACGCGTACTGGTACAGCAGTACGCATACTGGGCACGCCGAATACATGCCATGTATGGCAACTACATTTGGGTACATCGTGGATACAACATAAGTACGACACCAGTACGGCGAGGTTTTTTTTTTTTCTTTTTTTGCAGCTGCTAGAATTTGTTGCAACCTTTATTATTCTTCTTTCAATTTTGAAAATATCAAGTAATTTATTTCCAACACCCTTTACCCATAAGTCATGGTTTTGCTCTCTTTTACATCCTATTTTAGGCAATCAAAAAAGAAAAAGAAAGAATTATATAACTTTTTAGACAAATTGTTCTCTTTTTAGTTTTGATATTAAAACTTTGATTTGTATGATGGATGTTTAGCTATAAATTTAAAAAATAAAAATAAAATTGACGTATCCCCGCCGTACCGGTACCTGTACCCTCCTTTTTTAAGAATTTGTCGTATTGGCGTACCTATACGCGTACCTGTATCCATACCCGCACCCGCACCCGCACCCGCACCCACACATGTGCTTCATAGATCATAGTGTTAGGTGTAAGAAATTGCCTCAAACCAAACCAAGCCAAGCCTAGCCTTAAGTCCCATCAAATGGGATCGGTTACAGGATTCTTCTCCATTCGACTCTATCTAATGCCATTTTGTTAGTCAAATTAAGGTGATTCATATCTTTATTTACTACACTAACCCACGTTAATCTAGGTCTACCCCTTCCCCCAACACTTCCATGTACCGTCACTGTATCGTATCTCTTCACTACTATTTATGTTGATCTCCGTTGTATATGACCAAACCATCTCAATTTATTCTCTCTCAACTTATCTTTTATCGATACTACTCCTACCCATTCTCGAATATACCCATTCCTAACTTTGTTTTTTCTAATCTTGCCACACATCCGCCTTAATATCCTCATCTCATCAACACTCATCTTATCTAAATGTTGTTTCTTAATTGCCCAACATTTCGTCACATACGACATCACTAGTCTAATAGCAGTTCTATAAAACTTCTCTTTTAGTCTACCAGATACTCGTTTATCGCACAGTTCCCCAGACGCACTCCTCCACTTAAGCCACCCCGCCTTGACTCTATGAACCACATCCACTCCAATCTCCCCAACCGTTGTGATAATCGATCCTAAGAAATTGCCTTGCTGCAAAAAAATTAATTAAAACAAAACAAAACAAAACATATGTATCAAATATATGAAGGAAAATGCTACGACCTACCATAGGGTTGTCGTTAATAGTGTTAAAAATATATAGAAACATACGTAATGTGTTAAAAAAAAATGAAATTCTAACTTTTGGCATTTTCCTCCCTTTACTGACAACCCGTATATTAAAATTGAATAAAACAAGGAATGCGTACCTTGACTTCCACTATCCATAGCTAACTTGCTAATTAGTTTTGTTTTCCCCATGCCAGCAGGACCATACAGAAGAACAGGCCACTTTTGGCTCACTGCCAACCGAACTATCTCAAAACTTTTCTTCATAGCAGATGTCAAAACGAAAGGATTTTGCATGGATGTCACATTCCTGAAGATATATTGAAAGAGCCAAGAGATAAAGACAGCATAATATGAAGCCAAATGAAACATGGTAAATGTCATTTAAAGAAAAAATATTTTTTTCCTCATTTGGGGGGAGAGGGGAATGGTAAGTCATTGTGGTACCACTGCACCACCCATCCCTACAAAGATACACTTCCATCAGCTCACTCCTTTGTCATTACAACCAAGTTGCTAGTGTATACAACATCATTACATGGCTGAACTATTAATTTTAGTAAACGCTTACCGTGTTGCCAACCTTCTATTCTTATTTGACGGCTCAATCTCATGAAACTTTGAAAAGGAAAGAGCCGGTGAAGCAGGAGCAAAAGTACGAAGACTATATTCTTGATTGAAATCAATATTTCCGTCCACAGTATCAGACTTTTCATGATCAAATGCTTCAAGATGCCACCCAGCCTTTTCTAATGATACATCTTGACAAAATTCCTGCCAGCTGCAAATGCCAAAACATAACAAAAGTTTGAAAAAGCAAAAGGAAGACCACTACAAATCATTAAAGGAATGTAATTGTAGCCCAACAAGAAAAGGGAGGTGGCCAACCGCAAAAAACATGAAAATGCCTCATCAGGCCCAAGACCAAAGTTGGCAGTTGCTCTATCACTTATTTTGAGAACTATTGACAGGATCTGTATCCCACACCATCTCATGTCTGAAACATTCCTCAACATCTCTGCATTATCACCTGGGTCAAAATCTGCAGTATGCTGTACAACATCTAAAAAACAGGACCAGTCCCAGAGTGTGGCAAAAACTTCAGACTGAGCCAAAAGAAGGCGGTATGATGCTCGGATAACATTTAATAAATACTGGGTTCCCACCTGATAAAACATAAAGGTAATTAAAATATTGGCCAAAAAGAAAGAGTAGATCCCCAATTTCCTATAAATAAATAAAAAGAAACTGAAAGAACAATGGTAACAGTAATGATTGCAATTACAATCTACCAGGAGAAATAAAATTAGTTGAACGAAATCCACCAAAAACTAAGAAATCCCTTGCTCAAATTTTGCAATAGTTAAAGTGAAATAAAGAGTAAGCCACAAAATTTATAAAAATAAAATAAAATAAACAAAAACAAAAAGGACCAACAAGGCAACATATGAAAAACTAAAAAATAATGGATAATATTATTACTATACCGTATAATTTCATTAAAAAATAAATAAACAAATGAAGAATGAAACCCAAAGACGAGGATAAGAAGAAAGGCATCTCTTATGTTTTAATAGGCAAAGAAACAAAATCATTATAAACACCATAAGGGTTGGAATACAATTAGCATACCATTGTTGATAACTCAGAAACATATTTTCTCTGCATAATCCGTTCAAAAGGAGAAGGAGCAAATTTAAAATAGCTTAACACAGACCTGCACAGAATAAACAATACACATTACTCGAGTTATCATACAGAAAAGGATTCAAATCAATCACAAGCTTCTCAATGAGCAAGCACACAGTACCTAAGAACATTAAACACTTGGGCAGTGACTTCTATCAGCATGAAGAGACGTGTCAGTCAGAAAATTACATTGCAAATTAAATTAAAGCCAGCGTGTCCTAATATATTATGTTCAACAATGCTCCAAAAACACAAAACAACCTATCAAGTTCACCATTTCATACTTCTGGTTTTAGGTGATGGCAAATTTTTTGAGGATATGACGAAACCAAAAATAACATAAAAGCAGCAAAAAGTTACCCCAATATAGAATAACATGTGAAAGCTGCATACAAGCTTTAACATATTGCTTGTTTAAAGATGCAGATAGTCACCTCAATAATCAAGATCAGATCATTTCTCATACATCACTGCATCGAACCTTGTACACAAGGCTGAAAATAATGGAACCAAGGTGACAACAGAACTGACAGTCTGGACTTAGTTCAGTTACTCTACTTGTGGAACCCAAGATTGGCAAACCATGGATGGCTTCATACCAATACACCACAAAGGTGACCTTGGTTAGGCAACCAACATCTTCCTTTCCTTTTTTGATTAAGATAATCAATGAATACAATTTCATTTTGTTGCATCGTTTCGGCTAGCATGGAAACAAACACATTTCATAAATGTTTCGAAAGAGAAAAAAGGTTGAAAATACATGAAATGTTTAGAAACGCAAACTAACCAAACGAAATTGTGTCCCAACCAATTGGGGTTAGGTCGGCTATATGAATCCTTTTTGTCCATTCAACTCTATCAAGGGCTATATGTTCAGTTAAATTAAGTAAATTCATATCATTTTCACTACCGCATCCCAGGTCAACTTAGGATTTCCCCTCCCCCTGGAGGTTAGTTGCCTAAAAGCATTTTTCAGCAAGCAATAACCAAGTTGCTTTGACACCCCACCCCACCCCCAAAAAAAAGGATGTGAAAGTGCATCTTTAGTGCAAAAACCAAATAGTATCAAACCTCTTTACCACCCTAACAAAGGAGGCCTAGATGATTGCATGTGTAGTAACAGCTCAACCAATAGGCAGCTAAGGTGATCGCCTATGGCCTGGCACAAATGAGGGCCTCATTTTTTCCAGTTTTAATATACTAAGCATACAAGTAAATGTACATACGCATAATTAAAACACATAAAAGTACAAAAAATATACAAGGGCTTTGTGCCTCATTTTTCCAGTTTTAATATACCAAGCATACAACTTACAAGTATGGTTACATACACATAATTAAAACACATAAAAGTACCAAAAATATACGGGGCTCACCTCTTGTGAAAACATGAGGATACCACCAAAAATGAGAATACCTCTGGTGGGCCCCATAATGCTAAAATACACATTCTTGATATTTCTTGTTGTTTAATTATATGTGTGGGTGTCTGTGTTGTCTTACTCTAAACATATAACCCTAAACACATAAGAGCTATGATCAAAATAATGAACAAAAGAAAAATGACAAAAGTAACCAAATGTAGACAAAATGGAAGCAAAATCAAACTTTTCTGATATTGATGCTTTAGATTTTTTTTTCAAAATCAAAGTTTTAAAGAAATTTTGCAAATAGAAAAAAATTATAAATAAACATTAAAATAACAAACGACTTCAATTCATGGACAGAATTATATGGGAAAATGTATTTTTTTTCTAAATGCACTCATCACTTACGTATATTATTAACAATAAATGTAATAATTGTTTTTGCAGAAAGAAAGTTTTTCAAAAATAAAATTTATGAAATAATAAGATTATAAGTGGATTAGCTGCTATAATATCAGTTAAAGTCGATATATTTGCAAAACTTGAATATAAAACATCATTAGTACTTTAGCATCTCAAAATGCAAGAAAAAAAATTTTAAATAAAAGTTATAATGTAAAAATTTTAAGGGCCTCACTTAGATTATTCATCTAAACTTTCAGAAGATGAAAACTGGTAGCGGTCAATTGTAAAAGTTTATATTAGAAACTTGGCACTTTTTGCGATTTTGTTAATAAAATATAACTTTATATTAGTTCTTGTTGTTGTGGCAAAGTATTAAGTTTTTGTTTATGATTTTTTTTTTCTTGCTATTGTGATTAATATACTTGCCCCTCCTGAAATTATTCCTTGGCTCCGCCACTGGCCACAGATGCATATGTGTGCACCAGTGACCAGAGTTTATGTCCTTTTTTTGTGGTGGGTACATGGGCATGGAGGAGAAGGGTTAAAGAGGGAGAGAGAAACTATATATGTTGGCTTACCCCAATAGAAAAGGTGCCAAATCAAGGGCTCGGCAGAAGGCCAGACAGGCAAGCTCGTGAAGAATTAAGGCCCTTCCACTTCTAACATAAAAATTAATAACACCAGCCACATCATCTCCGAAAATTTTGTCTTCATCAAATTCCACTATGGATCCATCGGAATTGGACCTTAAATCAGGTACCAAGTGAAGCAATGCCACGGCCCTCTCCACAATTTGCTGAGCGATACAACGGAAACATCCCATTAATGGGATTGTATAATTTGGGTGCAGAAACAGCTCTGCTAAAGCACTCACCATTTCTTCTTCTGTCAATGAGTGTCCCTACACATACCCATTTGCATACCATTAAACAAAATTCTTCAAATTCCATATTTTAGACAAAGAGAGTGTTAATTGATTTTGAAGCTTTCAAAAAATTGTTTAGTTTTTAATCGGTATTTTAAAAACACAAAAATTCAATACATTTTCGTATTTTTTTGTATTTGTTGCATTTTTTAAAGATTTGTTCACAAAATTTTTTTATTTTTAAGTGCATCTAAAATTTGACCAAAATAAAAAATACGGATTGAAACTTAAAAACTGTTTTTGAAACATTAAAACCAAACAGAGTGAATATTTCTGGTGAATGGGAGTGACCTCATTACCTCTTTTAAAAGCGAATTGAGTCGAGAGACAGAAGCAAGCTTGGGAAACCGAGAGAGAAACCTCTTGAGCTCAAATTTAAGACGAGAACTTCCATCAATCGCCATTCGAACCTCAACACAAACTTTCAGCTAAATTAATTTGCAACCCAGAAACTGTCTGATTCAAAGCAACAAAGGGTTGTAACAAACCCCAATAAAAATTTTAAAAAAAAAAAAAAGATCAATATGAAACCTAATGATTCAGTAATGAAAGTTCAGAATTTTATCAGTCAAGTTATATTATGAATCAACAAACTTAAACCCTACGTTTTGTTGTGCCAATTCGTTCTTGTTTGATCTTTGTTCTGTGGAAACTGACCTGAAATCGGACAGGTCTTGAATCGATTCTCTCTCTGCTGTGTTGTTTTGAGGTTCGAAGCAGACCTTTTTTCAGTGTCGTTTGGTTCTCCTCTGCTAGGGTTTAGGGTTTAAAGGCTTTATATACATTTCTGCAATATGTTTTGGTACTGTGTGTTATGTACTATACAATACATTGTAGACATTCAAAAGCGGCCCGAGACGGAGTCGGCGGGTGTTTAAGTGGTATGGGTCAATATGGTCGGGTTAGATGTTTAACCCAAACTCCAATTGTGATGCTGTCCATTGGGTCGGGTTAGATTTTAACTCAAAACTCCAACAAATTGAATGCAACGATGATACATGTCAATCCAATCATTTATTGTCTTTTAATCTTCGTATGCATAGTATCTGAAAATTATAATTTACTCTTGATATCATGTAATTTTATTATGGATTAATAACATGTGTAATACTTAAAAATTATAATTTATTTTTGATATCATGTAATTTTATTATGAATTAATGATATATGTGACAATTAAAAATTGACATTATGTAATTTTATTATGAATTAATGATATCATTTACAGTATCCGCATTACACTTTTCACTACAAGTTTGATAGAGAACAATGTACCATAGCCCAGATTAAAGAATTCAAAAAAGAGGTGAGAGAAAGAGGTTCATGCCCGAGCCTCTCCAAAAAGGGGCTCGAATTCATAACTCAGGGAAAAATGTTATTGTACATGTCCTTTTAATAGGTGTATACTATATATATATTTTATAACTAAAAAAATGTTGATACAACTTTATATTTTTAAAATTATAAAAAAAAAAAATTTAAAATATCATAATCAAATATAACATGATGCATAACTAAATAATTTACTAGTCATAACTAAAATAATATTATAATTAATTAATAAAATTGATCAAAATTAAAATCCAAAAATGATATAATTATAGAGGTATATGATGCGGCCTTTAAATAGTGTGAATGTTATAATTTCTTATTTTAAGTATGATGGGTACGATGGATGGAGAATATACTATGGCTTATTTTGGGAAGATGGTAAAATGACTTTTTGTCTTTTAATCAAGCTTTTGGCTTTTTTAGACAAATAATTTGAAAAGTTGGTAAAAAGTGACTTTTGATTTTTTTCATTAATATTTGTTTATAATGTCAAATCATAATGAAATGACCAATGTATCCCTAGCCAATTGGAAAATTACACATTTTTACCTTTTCATTTTCCATCTATGGAGGGTAATTTCGTAAATTTTTTTTTTTCTTATAACCAACATCCCAAATCAATTTATGGCCAAAAAAAACCACTTTTTACATTTTGGCAAAAAGCCAAAACGCCACTTATAACCAACATTCCAAATTGAGCCTATGTATTAAAGTTGTTAAATCATCTTCAATGGTTCACTAAATGCTTCATTAAATTTAAATTTGATGAAAAATTTTATTTTTTGCTGCTCTAATGGTTCACAAAATCTTTTATCAAATCTAAAATTTCTCAAATTCTTCATCAAATTGAGAATTGATTTGTCTTTCATCAAATCATTGTTTATAGTTGTTGGATTCTTACCACCGAATGTCTCTCCGGATGTCCCCCAAATGACCACCCCAAGGCAAAAAATTGTGAAAGACATCCACCCCGTTGTCCACCTGGCCAACTGGTTTTCTGATGAAACTTCAAAAACCTCTGTTAAAGCATTTGATATCAAATAAACCTTTTATTTAAATCTAATAAAAATTTTAATACACTGTTGAAGATGCCCTTAGGTGGTCTAACTTTTAACTTCCTATTTCATTTTCCATTTTGAAACTAGGTTTTGATTTGTACCACTAAATCAACAGCATTACTGCCAACTCTAATGAGCTGGCAGTGAAAGGAAAAATAAACCAAAAAAAAAAAGAAGGAAAAACATCACATCAAAAAA